>JAGFPH010006540.1:18771-42198 GCA_018207615.1 Philaenus spumarius | reverse complement strand
AATTGCCATAAGAGATTTTAATTTCCGTTTTTAGAAAATTTAGTGCTATAATTACTAAAATCCAAGTAAAATGGGCACATATAGAGTTAATTACCTTTCATTTAACACAAATCGCATGTCAATCGGACCAATAGAACTCGAGATCTCACTTGGAATAGGCTTAAACAATTTTCCCATGTTAAATTGCCATAAGAGATTTTAATTTCCGTTTTTTGAAAATTTTGTGATGTAATTACTAAAATCCATGTAAAGTGGGCAAATATAGAGCTAATTACCTTTCATTTAACACAAATCGCATGTCAATCGGCCCAATAGAACTCGAGATCTCACTCGGATTACAAAAAACCTTTTCAAATTAATATATAGATATTAGCCTATATAACGTTTGGCAAATTTCGAATATGTTTAAGGTTCAGGAAGGAAACTGATGAAGGCGTGCGAAAAGAGCTAACTTGTTATTTATGAATAGATATGTTAAGACTGTACGATACATATAATAAAAGTATATTTCTTTCCCACTCGAATGTAACTACTCTCTATAAGACATTTTATACGCCACTATGCAAAACTTGTTTGTCTAAAACTTTGTAAATTTAACATTTCAGCAGCAACACAAAGTGAGGTCAACAAGGCAGGTCATTACAGTGTAATTATTTAAACTTGTATCGCCTGTGATCGAAATTCGACCTATTATGTTTGCAAAGTAACGAAATCATTGGCCCTGCTCTATGATACAAAATATTGTTTTACATAAAATGTTTAACTACGCCAACGCAAAACTGTATATGAAATTTTAGCTCCTTAACAATTCCTTACTATCGAGTATTATCGAAACAGTTCTTTGATTTCTCTTTATGGATCGATTATTTGAAGTGAGTCCCTGATACAGTGCATTAATTAAAACATAAATAAGTGTTAATGGCAACAAGTTCACTATTACTTTATAGCCACGTTTATTTACATGTAGTAAATGTCGTTGTATCACTTTAAGTAACGTCAGAGGGGAAATGTTGTGCATTGCAAAATCTACATCAATGTAATTATGTTCAATGTACATTCAAATGTATGTCTCAAGACAAGAATAGAGTTATCATTATCAATTTCTGTTTGTACTAAATTATTTCTATTACTCAGTCTATCGAAATTTTGTTTTAGTCGCAAAAATTATCTCATCCCAGCTCTTTGCCTTTCAATCTGACCCGTTTTTCTTTGAGGTATAACTCAAGCATATTTTCTATTTTCTTTTATGCGAAAATCAGTGACATTGTATGTGTAATTCTAAATAAATAAATTAAACATTTTAAATTTATTTAAATTTTCTATCATAAGTTAAAAGCTATTGCTTACAATAAAAATGTAAAAACAAAAATACTACAATTGGAAGCGAATTGAATTTATCTACTAATATCATTATTTAAAAGGTACTGTGTTTAGATGTTTGAAAATAAAAATGCATGTGTGATTGTTTATTTATTTTGCCTGGATTGACAGCAGCGTACACTTAAATATGACTTGTTTTCACATGTATGGTACAATACCTTTCAAGTGATCTTAGTTTCATTCATCTTCTTGTGTAAAAATACAAAAAAATGCTACTTCAATTTGCGATGTTCAAGTAGTATTATAACGATTTACAATGTTTTGTCTAGAGCGATGAATACGTCTACTTTACGTAGTGATGATATTAAACACTTTACTAAACCGAGTACCAGGGACAGAGGAGTTTCCTTTTACGGCTTAGGTTATAAATGGACGAGATTTAGGTCATTAAATTATAATATAAACTTTAAAATGGGAGAAATGAAATCCCTCATAAAAGTAAGTTGTAATTTAATTCAGTAAATTTAATTTTAATATTAATAGAAATCCAATGAAATGTGAACTGAAGCCTTTTCTTCAAAGGAGGGATTCGTGATTTGAATAACTGACAAATGTAATGCAATGTTTATAATTGGAAGGAAATATAAGCAATGCAATGTGAATACAGTTTTCAAACTGTACCAGACTAACACACAGACACGTATTTAATTTATTGCTACTAATAACTTTCACAACACTTTACGTTTAGTTGTCTTTATCAACATTGGACAAGTTTATTTAACAAAACCAAGGAGTAGAATATAATAATAGCATTTGTAAGAATGATATCATGGAAACGTCATCATCTTTAACTTTAATGCCAAATAGTTTCAAGTCTGAGGATTTCGCTGTGTTTTTATGACAAGTTTGTATGGACTTTTACTATCTGCCTTTTCGTAAAGTAATAAAGTTATTTTACGACTTCATTTTGTCCAACTATCATCAAAGTACGATAAAGTTATAACTACTTACGTCATTCTCTAGTTCACAACTCGGTACTTCGTGTAAAAAGATTTAGTATAAACACGACGTCAGTACGCTTCCATATAAGAGTTCTAATTAAATAAAGGCACAACATTTGTTTATGTATTTCAGGTAATGTAGAAAACTGCTTACAAAATTGTTATAAAACTGACACATTGTCATAAATTACCTTCTGTAAATCATAATCTGTGACGCTAAAACTAAAATAATTTCACGGTAGATCGTTAAATAATATATTATAAAAAAGCATAATTTTGTCCGCTATACTAATTAATTATCTATACATTTGATAAAATTACGTATTTTTATTTGAAGTGGTTGCAGTTAAACTGTGCCTTTATTATTTTCAACTTTTATCATAATATATCGTTACTCACGAAATTGTTGGAGTAGCCTATGTCACGTGAAATCTCTAAAAGAAATTCAAGCTAACTAAATATATAATAGTGCCTAGGTGAATAAATTGTTTAAAAGTTTTAGTTATTTTTAAAAGAGATATTGACTATGTTTAGCAGTGAATTCAGAGAACTATAAATCTTAAACACAAGCACTTGTAAAAAGTAAAGTAATGTAATGTAAAGCAGTAAACTTTGACTACATTAACTAAGGTTTAAAATCAAAATAGCACTCCTACTAGGCTACATCCGTGTATTTTGTTTAGTAAGAATTTATTAAGCATTTATTTGATAAGTTAGTAGTCAAATACTAGGTTAGAATGGCACAGACATACTCAATATATTGTTGGTCCCACTCACCACTTGCGATTAAACTTCACATGTACGTTGCAGTGTGAGTTTGCAAATATTTTTCTGAAGTCTATATATCTTTCAGACCTAAAGCTACAAATTGATATCATTAAAAAAGATGTACATAATTAATTGTTTAAAGTTTAGTAGTATTTGCTTCATGTTAGACATGACTGTAGGTTTTACTTAATTTTTAAACACTTAAAGTATGTTTTACTTGATTATCACACAGCGTAAACATTATAATAAAATTGTGGTTTATTTTAAAACTCAGGTGGTATTATAGGACCTTCAGCATGTGAGTCATTCGTACATACACGATATCAAGTCGGATTTTAAAATGGAAATCAAGAATTAGAGACAAGTACCTTGGATCAACATCCCATTTCAGATAATATTTTAATAAAAAGATTTTATTGTAGTACTTAAAACTTATTTCTTCAGTGAAATTTAACACAATTTTTATTGTTTTACTCTAAACACTCAAAGCATAAAACTCTGTAAATGCAACCAAAATATATTTTAGAATGACTTAATAATTATTTTAATTTTTAAATCTATTTAATTTCTAGAAATTATTGAGAATTTTCAATAAATATTTGTTAAACATCCATCCTCTTACAAAGTAAACATATTTACACAAGTAATGAAAGTTCAGATTCACTGATAACTCAAATAATGTCTATTCCATTGCGTGCAGGAAGTTGAAATGGAAAGAAGAATTTAAATATTTATTAAACCATTAGGAGAAAGCAAACTTAAATTACAACATGTATTAGCGATCTATATAAACGTATCTTATAATAGTTTTATGTATCAGCATATAAATGATTTAATAAATTGCCATTAACTGTTAGCGAGATGTCTCAAAAATGTTATTGAAAATTGGTTTAAAGGTATTTTACTCATTAACTGAATTGATGCAATAGGATTTATCAAATGTTGTAAAAGAGTTGTTGAAAATATTTGTCCTAATGTGTTACAATACACAAATGATATTGTAATTATATACGTTTGTAATTTTATGTATACGAGTTTCTATAAAATTTGGACTTTGACCAGTTACATTATAAAACATTTACCGCCGATTATTGATTCTTAAACATTATTATAAAATAGTGGTTTATTTTAGAACTCAGGTGGTTTTAGAACTTCAGCATGTGAGTCATTCGTATATCCATGATATCAAGCTGGAATTGTCCAATGGAACTCAAGAATTAGAGACAAATACCTTGGATAAACATCACATTGCAGATAATATTTTAATTAAAATATTTTATTGTAGTACTTAAAACTTATGTCTTTAGTGAAATTATCAAAAATATTTATTATTTTACTCTAAACACTCAAACTATAACTATAAACTCTGTAAATACAACCAAAATATATTTTTGAAAGAATTAATAACCATTTTTATTTTAATATCTAGAAATTGTTAAGAATATTCAATAAATATTTGATAAACATCCATCCTCTTACCAAGTAAACATATCTACACAAGTAATGAAAGTTCAGAGACAATAATAACTCCAATAATGTCTATTCCATTACGTGCAGGAAGTTGTAAGGGAAAGACGAATTTAAATATTTGTTAAACCATTAGGGAAAACAAATTTAAATTACAAAACGTAAAACAATCTATATAAAGTATCTTATAATAGTTTTATGTGCCAGCAGTATAAATTATTCAATAAATTAGCATTAACTGTTAGAGAGATGTCTCAAAAGAGATTCAAAAATGTTATTGAAAATAGGCTTAAAGATATTTTACTCACTAAAGGAATTGATGAAATATGATTCATCAAATGTTGTAAAAGATTTGTTAAAAATTTTTGTAGTAATATGTTATAATACACAAATGATATTTTATATATATATTCGTAATTATATGTAAACATGTTTCTGTAAGTCTTGGATTTTGGCCCATTACATTATAAAACATTTAAAGGCGATTATTGAATGATATATAATAAACATCATTGATTTAATTGTCTCAATATATTTATAGAAATGCATGCTTTAATAATTGAATTAGTGCAATCATCCTGACTTTCTATTATGTTTTATAAATTATAATTTATTTTCTAACAAAGAAAAGCTATGAAGAATGCTACTTTCTTATCTCTGATAATTTCAGGGAACTATTCTGTTCTCAAATATAGAAACACACGGTACTATATACTTCATTATGTAATAACATAATGATATCATTGTTACTTGGTTAACGGTAATATGATCCATATTGTATCACGTAGGTCTATGTTTAAACGTCACATTCAGATATTTACGTGAGAGGAATTACAATTTACCTTGTATCTATCCTGCTGAATATTTAGTGCAGAAGCGAGATAACTGTAAGCATTTCTAATATATAATCTAGGCTATTATGATTATCAGTATTGCAATATTTTATTTAAGCTTTAGTAAAAGATATACTTAACACATGATGCATTCTATGTTCACAATATCTTACTAATTTTACTAAGTTAGTTTTCATTCCAGTACGGAATGACGAAGTGTTTCTAATGAAACCTAAATGTTTGACGAGCAAATAGATTCTGATTGATATTTTCGTAAACGCTTAATTTTGTCTGATAATTGAAAAATAATGAATTGCTTTAAATTTAAGAATAGTTCACAATTATGGCGGAAGTGATAAGAAAAAACAAAACTGTTGAAGTAACTCGCATAGCAGTTGTTAACCGATTCGTATGTAACTAAGTGACATATTTACACTATGACCATTCGAACTCGTACGGTAGTTACGCTTAACTCTACTCATATGTAAATTCATCTCGCTTGGTGTTATTCAGATGCAGTGTCATTACAATTCCTATAGTTATAAAAGTATATTCTGTACACCAGGCACATCTACACGAGCACAATTATATAACTATAACTAAAACTATATTATATAATTATAAGGGGGGATGGGGGTTTGAAGCTTTTACTGATAGTAGGTATTATAGATAGTTTTCTCATTTTAGTACAAACTCTTTAGGAGCTGCATTGTGCAAGTAGCAAGAAGCGCCTTCAGTTGTTTCTTGTGGAGAAGAGGGAGACATCGAATCGATTTCCCTAATTTTGACAGTAGATGTGATACCGACGATATAGGATTGAAACGATGACTTCTCACCAGATTATCAGAATCAATCAAAAGAGATTTTGCGATCTTATCAAGGGTGGATAACTTTTGTCAGTTTCTTAAATTGTTCTAGGGTGAGATAAGTTACAACAGATATTCTATTAGATGTTTGCAACAGTTATTTTGTGAAACCAAATAAATGAAAATTCCTTAGATAATGTTGATCATTAAAACGTTTTTTTGTAGTAAGACCACTAAATTTGAAACAAGTTAATTTATTTTTACTACCAGTAATATTTGAAATAGGAATTGAATTGTCTACGATATTTTTGTAACATATGTTTACATTTTAACCACACATTTTAAAGTATTAGGTTAAATGTACAATTTTTGAATACTTAATTATTTCAGAGGGTGTTTTATTGATTTCAATTACAGTGGGACTTTAATTTATTATTAGTATTGTTGTAGAATTAGTTATACATACGGTCTGATGTCCATACACATGATGTTATATTGACAAAATAACTTTGCAACATTAAATACAATAAACAACGATTCAAACTATATCAGCTGATTTTATGCATTAGCAAGACTTCAACAAAAAGTGTAGAAAGCACTATTTAAGTCGTCTACAAAATAACGTAAGATATATATAGTTCACTTAATTTGCCAATTATTTACTATTGCCATAGAATTAAAGGAATGGTTTATCACAATTAAAAGTTTTTCCAGTTTACAATTTCAAAGTGGTTTACCCTTTAAACGTATTATATTATGTAGACTAAACACAACACATCCTGGGTGAAACGGCAAGGTTTGGCGTAATCGGATATTGTGCCGCTTAACTTGCAACAGTTGGAACTTTCAACCCTAGTTCCTAGCATTTCTGTTTGCTAGGCTACTCTTCCGTCTACGTTAGTTTAGCTGACATTGTTAGTGACGGTTAGAACAGTTTGATTTTTTAGTGTATTATTATTTGACAAATGATAATTCTAAAAATTGTAAGATTTTAGGTCTGTAGGTTACAAACCTTATACTGGGAGTACATTCAGCAAAAAACCTACAAACTTGTTTGTATACACGCCTTGCAGACACTGCTTTGGCTGCCTCAGCTCGGGTTTTCAATTTACTTTCCCGCTTTCTTTTATCTCTCTCTTTGTTTGCATTCAATTCCTAATCAATGAATCTCCTCTTGCAACCAAGTCTTGAACTAGTTTCCTTTCAATTTGAAGTTATTCGTTTAACTTTAAGTATTAAGCGTTGGAAGCTTTGAAGAGTAACCGTTTAACTAATTATATTTTGAAACAAATTACACTAGCTATAAGTCGCAATAAACCTTAAAACAAACACATATATTGATTCTATTTTGGAAACCCAGCAAAATGTAATATCTACAATCTTTTAATACTCAGAATGTTTAAAGAAAATAAAAGTTGAAAGATTACCATTTATATATTTAGTTTGTTGGAAGATGTGAATTTTAAACATTGTATCTACATTAAAAAGACTAAGGCAAGCTGGAACCATTTTGAACAAACGTGTTGTTTGTTTTCCTATGTAAGTTTTATATTATGAATTTTTAAAAGAATAATGATATTAAAAATGAAAATTATGAATGATGATATGCTTTCATATTTTACTAAGAAATATGCATTATTCAACAATTTGAGAAAGTTTTAGTCTCTACAAAATTGTATACAACAAATTATGTACATTTTAAAATACTATGCTGGTGAAGGTTGTATTATCAGCAGTAGTATACGGATTTCTGAATAAAATCACACCACTAGAATGAATCCAAGCTTTGGTGATACTGACTATATAATTATATTTATATTTGGGCTTATTGACATTAGATAGACAAGGTTATTTGTTGAAAGATACCCGGGTACAACAGATTGTAACTTATAACTTTACACCTCTTTAAGGCCGGTCGTCCATTGGAAGCGTATTGGAGCGACTACAAGCGACTTTGATTCGGGCGACTACGAGCGACTAACATCTTCCACTGCAGGCGACAAGAAGCTACTGAGGTTGGATATTAGAACGGTTTTGACAGTGGTATAGATGTTTTAATACAATATATTTGTAAAATCATATACAACAGTAAAAAAATGGATGAAGAAGACCTGTATCTTTTGGAGAGTTTCTACTTACTGAGAAGACGATTTCAAGCTCCTAAAAGACGTTCGTGTTGGATGAACTCAATTTTAGCCAAACGAGCATCATTTTGAGAATTTCATCAACTGCATGACGATTTGGAAAATGTTTTTTGATTATTACCGCATGCGCCCAGAGACATATAAGTACATTATAAATGCTATTTATACGTCAATTTGCAAATCGTCTAATTTCATGGATTCAATAACACCTGAGGAACGTCTAACTGTCACTCTGTGGTAAGTCAAGCAAACATAGATGTCATGGAACGTGGAAATTATTATAGTGTTGTCATAAATATTATTCTGAAATTAACAAACTATTGAATATTAATACATTTTATTTTTATTTTGTTATAAATTTAAACATTAAACAAATAAAAGAAGTAACTTACTAGAATAGGAAAGAATTAACTCAAATGTTTTATGCATTATGTGAAAAGTTTACAAAATAATCTTGTAAGCCAGTATCCATCAATCTAGAGCGGGCATGTTGTACTGGCTGAGCTGCAGCTGAGTGGAATGCTTCTGTAGCAATATTGTCTGTAGTTGGAATTGTAATAGTTGTCGATTCGGTAGTCCAGGACGCTGGAGATGGTGTACCTGAAGATGTATAAAGTAGTTGATCTTCATCGATAAGAACCTGTTATTTATTTCTGACCAGCAATTTCCTATGACGTGGTACCTTCTTTAGATAAGGTAAAAGGCTTATCAAAAATTGGTAATCACTGTCCTTTTTAATCGCTCTATTTTCAGCAAACAATTGTAATTTGGCTTTCTCAATTTGGAGAAATTTTTCTTCAGAATTATTATTTTCTGTCCTTTTCCGTTTCCTATTCCTTGCGGTTGGTAGAGGACTCGGGGTTTCAATGGATGGTTGTGGTTGTGGTTGTGGATGGTTGTGGATCTCACTAGCGTTTGGCGTTTCAAAATGAAATTCATTTTCACCACATACTTCGGTGTGGTGTTCATCATTTGCTTCCGAACTTTTATTTTGCGAAGAATTATCCCACCCTCCTTTCAGTTCTCTACTCTTCATGACAGATGTAAGAAACCGCATTTGATGGAAGAATGGCCATACAGAGGAAATTTCTTCTGGTGCTTCTTGACCAGACTTGTAAGACTTCTTGTATTCCCTGCGAAATACATCCCGAAGTCAATTCCACTTCTTTTTCACCTCAGCCACTAAAACAGAAAAATAAAAATTTCCGTCACTGCAACATATTAATATTTTTTATAACGGAAAATACAGCAATTCGTATTGTACAGGTATTTGGCAACAGGATCTTCATTCAAGACTCTTGGCTATTCATTTAGAATCTCAGACGTAACAGTTGGAAGAATAATCCGAGAAACTTGCAAGGCAATTTGGGAACAACTTCACACTGTACATATGCCATACCCCACAGAAGAACGTATCAATTCAATAGTAGAAGGGTTTTGGAGTAAGTGGAAATTCCCGAACTGTGTTGGCTGTATCGATGGAAAACATGTACCCATCCGGAATCCTCATCATGCAGGAAGCATGTACAGAAATTATAAACAGTATTTCTCAATTGTGTTACAAGGCATCGCTGGCCCCGATTACAAGTTTATTACCATCGATGTAGGAGCGTTTGGTAAGGAGAGTGATGGAGGATTTTTTTCTCATTCGAGACTTTCCACTAGTCTCGAGAAAGGTGCTTTGGGTGTTAAACGGCTTACAGAGTTGCCTGGAACGAACATTAAAGTTCCACACGTTATTTTAGGTGATGAAGCATATCCATTAAAGACTTACTTGATGAGACCTTTCCCCGCAAGTCAAGCTGGAATACTGCAAAATATTTTCAACAGGCGTCTTTCAAAAGCGCGGCAAGTGATTGAATGTGCTTTCGGTATAATCAGCAGCAAATGGCGAGTACTACAGAAGGGTATTGAGGTTGAGCCTGATTTCGTCGATGATATTGTGCAATGTGTATGCTTACTACATAACATTGTAATTGATAAAGAAGGGGACCAACAAGTAATGTTATCGTATCAACAAACAGAGTCTGAAACCAACGACACAAACTCCAGATTTGCTTCACTAGGTGAAAATAGAAGTGTCAGTAGAGCCTATGTGGTAAGAGAAAAATTTCTAACATTTTTTTGTGAGCAAGAAAAGAACTGTTAGTGAAAAAAGAATAAATTATAAGCTATTTTTTGAAAAAGTAATAAACTATTCTTTCAAGACGTTTTTTTCTTGTTTCAACACGAATATAAGAAGTAATAGGCTACATAATGTTTTATTTTCTTTATATTTTAGTTTAAAAAATAATAAAAACAATTACAATGGAGGGTCTATTATCCGAACGTCAGTTATCAGAACGTTCAATTATCTGAACCGGGATTTTTAAATATTCGATTTGTTTATTTTTTTTTTAATGTGAGTATTTTTAATTAAATTGAACTAAATTACTTATTGGTACTGTAAAAAAATGTTAAAATTATTGTTATTTTGCATAAAATTAAACGAAAAATAAAATTATTTTTCCCAGAACGTCTATAAGGGAAGCCATCCCTAATCGTACATGTATTTTTCAGAAACTGCTTTGTTATTTGTACCGTGCAAATAAAACCATTTTATTTTTATCAAACGCTTCCGCCATTTTTGTTGTTGACCGGATGTCTATTGGACCACGTACTGAGAATTTGAGAACAAAGCACAGACGTAGTTCATTGCATCTGATTCCGTTCATTTGGCTGGTTGTAGATACTGTAGCTTACTTTAAGTTTTAAACCGTTCTTTGTGAGCTGTATTCCCCATTTGTAATCACAAAAAAAAAATACATTTCCACAAAAAGAAAACGAGTGGTTCTTTCATTAAAAGATAAAATGGAAATTATTACGCGGCTGAAAAAAGATAAATTGGGTCAGACATTAGCTATCGAGTTCGTGTTAGTAAATCAACAACACGAATAAAAAATAATTCTGATTCAATCACCAGCTACGTACATAATCCTAAGCTTGACAGTGAGGCGGACATACAATACTATAATTACATAAATAAACAAACATTTTTTTTTTACAAAGTTGTTGTTTTAGATATTAGTTTTCCTTATTATATATAAAAAAAATTAATTAAATATAAATATATATATATATATATATATATATATATATATATATATATATAAACGCAACAACTCTTCTCTTATATTCTAATTTAACTGAATGGTAACTCAGAATATTATTGCATATTTTCATGATTTTTTAAAATAAATTCGTGTATTCTATTTGAGTATTGTATTTGTATATTATACTATTTTTTAATCAAGCATTTTCATAATATTGGTATTTCTAATAAATAAAATACTCACCATTATTACTTGACATTTCTTCTGCAACCTTTGCCCACAGTTTGCGTTGAATGTCTCGCGAATGGTAACCTTTATCTCTCATATCCCACAATGGTATTTTTCTTAAACAGCAATAATTAATTTCTCACATTCCATGTTCACCACAAAAATTAACAATAGATGTGCATACGTACAAGCGACTACAAGCGACCAATCCCATCTCGATTGGTTCGGTCGCTGGTCGCTCGTATAGGTAGTACCATTTAGGATGGCGCGTGGTTTGCGCAGAAGCAGTAATGCCCTTCTCCCTCCAATACCAGTCTTTGTCGTTTTGTAAGAAAAATACAGTTTGTGTCAAATCCATCGATTAGAGGGCCGCCGAGCAATTTTTAGTATTGGACGCGCTTTCAATTACAAGCTTCTGCACAGAACTAGGATTATTTAAATAGGACAAATTTTATATATTTGTAATCTGCGTGATATGTTGCAACTAACAGTATAAATATCTTCCAGTATAGGCTAGTAAATGTTCAGAATTTATACAATAAGAAATACTTCGATTTTTTTAATCAGGACATGAAAAAGTAGTAAAGCGTAAACTTTTTATATTTTTATTGTAGAAAGAAACTTCCAGCGGCAAAGTTGTAGAAAATTAGTTGATCTACATATTTTATTTCAAACATTTTTCAGTCAGATGTTTGGTTTGTCCACAAATCGCTTGCAAATAAGCGCAACCAATATTATCAGGTAATAGCCTAATGTAAACATATTGTTTTTTCTTTTTCTTATATCTATAGTTAATTTATAATAATAATTAACTGAATTGTAGAGCAGGACAGTTAATAATTTAATGTAATGTAAATATATTGTTTTTTTTTTTATAACTATACTAAATTCATAAGAAACTACTTGAAGAGTTGGACAGTAAATTATTTAATGTAATGTAAATATACCCTATTTTTCTATTTACTTATATGTATAGTAAATTTATAATAAACTACTTTATAAGTTACTAGCTGTGGTCCGACCCGGCTTTGCACGGATAGACAAATCAACCTGATACTAATAATTAGCCCAAGTGTTTTTGTTCATTGTAAAAAAAAAAAAAAAAAAAAAAAAAAATTCATTGTATGCCTAACCTAAAATTATATTCAGTTTTTGATCCAAATCAGTTGTTGATCAAAATCAGCTGTTTTAAGCTTTTCATACGAACAGCTGTTTCTGATAAAATCAAAAGAAATATTTCTTCTTCTTCCTTAAGATTGACCTTCCATAAGATTAACATTGAAATTTTGAGGGCCACTGGGGCGTAGCCCTAATGTCCTAGGACTTTAGTAAATGGCCTAAAACCTTCCCAGGGTTAACCTGTGTTACTATGCAAAATTTCAAAGCAATCGGATGGACGATTTGGTAACGCATAAAGGACAAACATACAGACAAACGTACATACATTGAATTTTATATATATAGATAAAATAGCATTTAAATCGTATTTTAAGCGTGTTTAGTAGTCTACATGTTTTATTTAAAATGTCTCGATAACATAAAGTAAATACTGTAAGTCGACATAACTAGGGTTGACTGTACAATGCTCCGCATAAACTTAGGAGGGGAAGTGTGGTGGGATAGGTACTCTGTCTCACTCGCACTACCCGCCCTACGCGTCATACTATATGATTTTATCTATAGTCGCCAGTTGTCGCGTGCCCAAGGTCGCTTGCAATGGACGCATTGTTTGTTGTTTCTGTGTTTTGGGATCAGTCTCGAGTATACGGCCGTATACGCGCGACTTATAAGTCGCTCAAATACGCTTCCAATGGACGACTGGCCTAAGCTTAAACAATTCTCACGCCAGCTGTGATGGTAGGTTGTATTCAACAGCTGTTGTTATTAAGCTGACTGGTCAGATAGAATTATTCCAACTTCAAATTAAAATGCATTAATTAAAGAGACCTTATTTCTATACGATATTACTGAATTCACATGATCTCCACTCATCTTGGCTGTACAACAAGACGATATTTTTACAGCCATAGAATATACACATTTTGATCAATACACGCTTACTAAATATGTTTTAATATTGTGTTAATCAAACGGCCTTTATGTTGTTTTAATCAGTAAAACCCAGAATCAAACAAATATTTTATCTTTTACGATGTGAATAAAAACTATTTCAACTTTATATTATATATATGTTATCATTTTAGTTGTATACATCATATTAAGTTGAAGTCATTACAACAAGGTTGAATACAGTGTAAGTCGGTGTAGCTAGTCACCAAGATGTTTCAATAAGATTCCTAAACTACATTGTATAGTACGTTCGGAGTTGGTTTATGTTCTGGAACAACAATTTATATAAATTAATGGTCTTAATTTGTATCAAAATGTTGAATTAGGGAAGGATACAATTATTTATGTTTTTGTAATACATTTCCCAAACATATCATAATAACCTATGTATATAATGATTTTAAAGTACGTGCTAAATGGTGCTGTTTGCAGTGGGCATGGTCTTACAATCTGTTCCAAAAAGCCGTTTTTAGCTCAGTTGCTGGTGTTCAGTTTATGTGCTTTACGCTACTCCCTCATTTATTACATTTAAATAACTAACATAAGGTAAAGAAGTCAACCAAAAAAGACAATGTCAAGAATTTAACCGCTATATAGGTTTATTTTTCACTACTGAGACCACTCAATAAAACATGTTGCATGACAACTTAATTTAAAACTAAAAAATGTATTTAACTACATGCAACTGAATAAGATAGATGAAATGTTATCCCATTTTGCCTTACGTATACAGTGTTATAAGTATGTACATCTCATTAAACAATGGCGGTACCTTAAGTAGCTTGTAATTAAAATGCTTCTCTTGTCGGGAAACGAGACATGTTACATGTATAACTTAGTGATAAGCATCGAGGTTAAACAACTACCTCAGTTGAGTTAACTTGCTTTATATTACTCACTCCTTTATTGCATTACTATAACTAATAAAAGCAAAAAAATACAATTTTAAGGTTTTAACCGCTTTAGAGTTTTAGTTCTCGCTACTTAGACCACACAATAAAACAAGTTGTGTTTAATTTAAAACTAAAAACAAATTTAACTACATTCAACTGAATAGGATAGATGAAATTTTATCTCATTTTGTCTTAAGTATAAAGAGTTATAAGAATGTACATCTCAGTTAAACAATGCTGTTCATAAAGAAGTAGCTTAGGTAGCTTGTAATTAAAAGCTTCTTGTTGGGAAACATGTATAAATTAGTGATAAGCATCACAGTTAAACTAGCACCATATTTATAATTTAAATACGTGAAACATTAGGTCTATCACTTATACACAGAGTTTCACATTTCTAACGTAATCTTGTGTAACCTTCTTATATTTCTTGAGGTAATCCAACTACATATTAAATTTGGTAAAATCAAAGTAAGTAAGTTATACCAACATAATGTTGCACAATGCATCTCAATAAGGAATATCATTAATATTGTAATCATATTTACAAGATGCAGTTTGTTGGTAGGCCTATATAGGTTTCAGATTAAATTTCAAAGAAGAATACATATTGGCACTTCTTTTATCTGAATTTTGCTTTAACAAGAATGCCTTATACATTCTCAGTTCATTTTGCTTATTTGTCAATACCAAAAAGATTGTGCTAGAGCCGTACTTTATGACCACACTTTTGTAATAAATACCAATAAGAGTGTTTAATACCAGGACGAAATAGTGCAACACTCTAGGACGTAATCTGTAGTTTTACGTAACATTTACAGAAGAATGTTGCTCATAACTGGTCTAATTTGCGTGAAATGGTTTATGAACATTAAAACTGTAGTTTGTAGATTACAAAATTGTAAATTAAAAGTGTTTCATAAACAAGGCAAACACATAATATGTAGGATTATGCCTACCGTGGATAAATATTGTTTTAGTATTTTTTGGCAAAATTAATTAATTTAACATTTAGTCTCTTATGTGTTACATTTAAAAGTTTTAAGTGGGAATGCAATATCAGAAAGGTACATTTACTTCAACGGCTTGCATCGACATAGTAATGCAACCAATCTGAAGTTAAAACGGACCACACTATAAGGGAGAATAAGAACAGTCTTTGTTAAACCAAGACTGCAAATATTTGTATACAATGCCCTTACTTGGATTTAGTGTGTCATTGTTTGGACTTGTTAGCAAGTTGATCTTGTGAATGTATCTTTTAAATGTCAACTGTCACAAATCTTAAAGTCAACACTTAAGTCAAATCTTATTTGTCACACAATAACTCGCTATTCAGAAGTCAATACTTAACAATCGAATAAATGTGATAAATTTGGTAAATATAAAAATAATACATTTAGCTTCTCTTTTAATTTCTCACTATACTATAGTATAGGCCTAGTGAAAGTATAGTGATCGCAAAAAAAATCGATGTTGAGATTTTGTGAAAATATCTGTTTTTCTCATGGTGTTCAGTGTCAAGCTCACATGTGCGACTTAGCAGTGAACGTGTTAATAATTTAAATATGTTTGTGAGAAAGTATATGCCATTTTCTGGTACCGTTTATTTTATATACAGTGTAGGGCTTGTTTTTTTTTAAGCAACTTCTTTAAATACGGTTATTTAAATTGTCTTGAATAAAGTTAGTTAGACCATTTTCTTAATACTGTTTCGTCCTTATTGTCTCAGAGCAAATTCGTCTTCTCCACACACAGTCAGATACTGGCAATACCTTGACTACGTGATTTCATGTTTTCAATTTATTTTCTTCTTCGTCTTTCCTCTTTAACATCTCTATTGCCTTTAATCTATATTTAGTCAACAATATAGTGGAGTTAAACAAAAAAATTCCTACGTTTTTTGGAATTTATTATTTCATCTAAAATGTTGGTAAAATGAAATATTTATTTTAACCAATTACAAAAATCAGTCAACGCGTTAATTATAAACTAGATTAGAAATTAAACTAAACTAAATAACGTAGCAATGATTGATTTCTTTGATGTACGATTTCAATGCACAAACATCATATTTTTGCAAAAAAAAAAAAAACGGTTGCGTGTATAGCAATAGTTTTCCTACAGTTAGGTTTGTAGAAGTTTCAAAATGTTTGCTTTATATTAAGTTTGCTTTATGTCTTTTCTATTCTCGTAAAGTATTCTAAATAGATCATATCCTACGTAAATCTTTGGTAATATAAGTTTACTTAATGTCACATAATTGTAAATTTATTCACAAATAAACTCCAAAACGTCAGAATGTGCAGACATCAAATATTTTAAATAAATAATTTCATACATATTTCTTCACTTTGTACACGAGTAAATTGCATGGATTTAGCATCATTAAATTTTATAAAGGCAACAATAAAACACCCCTTAACAGTGCTGACATAATTATTTTATTTCTTTAATTTGATATTGGGCGTTAAAGGGCAAATATGCTTACAAGTTCAATACTCAACGAATTTTTTGGAAATTACTTTTAAATGATATTATATTTTCAAAATACATAGAGTTCAGCTCCCGACAAATAGATTTCTGTCATACATATAAACATACAGGGTGTCCCCCCCGAACTCTCTGGACCCCTTTTGTGGATATGTTCCTGGGATCCAGACAAACATATTTTACAATACAAACATGGCGGTCAACTTTGAAATTTCTTATAGAAACCCCTACTTTTTATGACGGATTTGGATTTTACATGCCATTGTAAGACTTTTTTATTCTTGGTGTTTTTTGATAAACTTAATCGTTTAGCCGCTAGGAGCGCTGAAAGTTTCAGAAACTCTTATTTCAACAATTATTAACGAGGCATGTTTTACCATTTGCAAACAATAAAATTTAACTCAAAGGGTAATATTTTGTACAATGGAAAGTTAAAAAGCTGATGTAATTTCACAAATACTTAATTTTATACAAAAAATTAACTTAAATTACTGTTAAAAAATTACCTCTAATACCCCACCCTACAAGTCACAGTGAATCTGTTTAATAATTTAAATATGTTTGTGAGAAAGTATGTGCCAGTTCCTGGTACCGTTTATTTAACAGTAATTTAAGTAGGTTTTTTGTATAAAATAAAGTATTTGTGAAATTGACACAGCTTTTTAACATTCCTCTGTTAAAGGGTCGTTAAATGGTGAATATTACGTGTTTGTACTTTATGTGTTGTGTAGTGTTTTGTGTAATGTGTTCATAGTTTTAAATATTCGTCTTCGACAATGACAGAGTTGTGTTGAAACTAGTTAGACCCAGCGAAACTAGTAGAGGGGAAATTAACAGAACCATTTGAAGGTTGGTAAATTAATTTAAAATTTTTTACAATAATGGTCCAGGAAGTAGGAATCACAATAATGAATAATATTATTTACTACTTAGGGAACTAATTTACCAAACAACCAATATGGAAAGTATACACATTTATTTATAATGTACCATTATCATTGCAACCTATTGTGTTTGCTAACGATGATACAGCTGATTGGGATAAACCAGCATAAACTAATAGACTCGATTTTGGTTTAAATATAAAATAATTTCATAATATCAAAACTATTTCTCTCACATTATATATAGCCTATGCAGGAGGAATTCCGGATCCGGATGGGAGTAATAAAGAGATTAATGTCTCTTATATTTTAACAAGTATCCCTCAGTCTACACTTGTTTTATAAAACATGACTTAACAATTTAATTATGGACTTTTTTGGGAAAACAATTTTGATTGGGGTAACGAAACTAGCCATGAGCCATAATGTACACTGAATTTTGAAATGTACTTGATGTATTTTTTATTTAGTTAAATTTATTTGTATACAATTTTATGAAAGTCCTGACAACATCATAGTACTAACCTAGAACTTAGTGTTGTTTTATGCATCGTGACAGCAAACATGTTGTCTTGTCTCTGAATAACACAAGGATAGAATTAAACAATGAATGAAGACACGTAATTTAAGCTAATTTTAGCTGAACTATCCAATTAATATATAATTTGTATATTGGTTAAAATATTTGATCCACATATTTTATAAATATAATGTAACATTATTTTTAGAGTTATTGTTCCTTGGTAATATAGACTAAAATAATGTTTGACTACTTTAGTTGAAAAGATGGTATGTTATGGCTATGATATCAGTTATTGCATGGTGTGGGGTAGTGGGATGGTGATAGGCTAAATGCGGTAAACAGATAATTATTTCCATCTGTGTGACTCTTTTTTATAATTTATTTAAGTAGTTTACTTAATTTGCATAGATTGTGGATTGACGCAATTCAGAATTCGTTCCATCTTCAGATTATCATTCTGTTGAGATCGTTAATACACATTATAATACATTATAGTACAATATAACACATATACCCGTGAATAATAACACAAATAATATCGAATACTACTGAGGCCGCGCCTCAGTAATTTAATAAGTTAAAATTATTAAACAAATAATAATTTTAACTACTGAGGCCGCGCTGTGTTTCTAATTTGCAGTACCGCTTAATGTTTGCAATTTCATTTAATTAATGCGTTTTAAATGAGGTAGCTACTGTTTAAACCTCGTGGGTTCGAACCTTGTTCCTGGCTATCGATTTACGCTGTTTCCCCGCCTTCATTACTATAACTGGGTTTCGGTCACTGAATCTTTGCCCCGCGTCGGGGTCGGGTATAAACTGGTTGTTATTGTTCATTTCTCCATTGTTCAGGCTTTTAAGCTGGAACTTCCTTTGACAGATCGTAATTAATAGTTTTAATGTTACTCACAACTTAATCACTTTCACTGAAAATCGAGTATTTATAGTCATTATGGAAAATAAATAAAATATTTCACGTTCTCTGATTGGTCGCACAATTTAGCTATCCGGTTTTATGGATAGAAAATGTATTTAGAGAATGAAATTCAACTCAACTTTTTAATGAAAATAGCGTTCTTAGTAAGATGTTTTTAGTTGTAAATTTGACGATTAGATACTCAGGTTTCAAAATATGTAAGGATTAATTTCGTAAAACTATGAATTTTTGTCAATTTACATAAAACTTGACAACATAACATTTAATTAAATTTGTTTGTTATTACAACAAATTAACGAGTAGCCTACATTAACTAACTTAAAAAATTAATGATTGACCTTATATTTAATAAAAATTAAAGATCTTATAGTTTCTATTCAACACACAAAATAGTATATTTTAAGAAGAAATAAAATACAAACAAAAGTAATAATCATCTATATGATGTATTGAAATGACAGATAAGGGTAAATCACAACAGTTACTGAATGTACTTTTGCCTTATAGTAGTATAAAGTATGAAACATAACCTAATTTATAATTATTATTACTTTTGTATAGTTTATGTGAAAATAAGGTACAATGATTTATAAATAGTGTTAAAAAACAGATAGCTAAAAGTACCAACACATACAGTGAAACAAATTTGAAATTGACGTTTAACTATCGTTTGTCATTGTCAAATATGCAAACAAAATATAACAGTCACTAGTAATAAGTAAATAAAAGTGCTCTTGTGCTTGTTACATAGCTGCTATGCAACTATCACTGGAAAATTTCAGCAGTTTTTATATGATTTGAATTTTGTAATTTTTATTTATTATTTTTTTTTTTTATGCAATTATTACACTATTTTAACAGTGTTATACGAGTATTTGCTTCATTTTACGAAATAAAAGAGACAGTTTTGTTTCTTAATACAGTTGCCAAATTATTAAACAATATAATTAACAGAATTTCGGATACAAAACTAACGTATTTTCATAATATATGTGTTCAATGAAAGATAATTAATTAATAATGAAACACAATTTTGATTATCCTTGGTTAGGTTGCAAGGTAGGCCAGCCTTTGAATTAGCTATTTGACAATAATTAGTTAGGATTTACTACACACAATACATTATAAGACGATACAACTAGTGAGACGAGCATTGATCTATTGTATTTGGGACAGCTCCTAACACCTGCCGACCACTCAAACCTGAACTGCTGCTGAGTACCATAGTTCCTTCACTTCGAGCAAACTAGTATAGATGCAAGGCGCCTTGATATAGATGTGCTCTATTGGTAGAACTTATGCATGCAGCCAGTACTTGTGTATGTTCCCTCCTGTACTTAATAAACTTTCAATTCACTTACTCCGCTCACTTGTACCTCCTCCATGATCTTTACCAATGTACTGCGCTTCCACAATTTCCGCTTCTTTTATTATTTTATTTTATTTCCTTTTCTACATATCAACTAACATGCTATCTTGCTCGATCTTTACGAAGAGTTGGTAACCATTTCAACTGACTGGGATTTTCAGGAACTTAAATAATCTGAATTTAATAACGAACATCCCAGTATCCTCCGTGACTGACTATATTATATAGATTACATAGACTAATGACTTACAATAGTAACTCTATAATCTTCACTAACAATATATATATTATTCTTTTTATTCCCTTAACCGGAAAAACTCTTAACTCTCATATTTTATTCCCTCAGGATCTCTTAAATAAATTCTTTATAGAAATTAATTTGAATAATTCCTTTTGCTAAAAGCAAATGTAATAATAGCGTTTCTTGCTTTTAGAATTGAAATCTCCATGTATTGTGCACTTACGGGTGTAAGCAATAGGCGATCAAACTTATATGTGGTTTTACTTGTTCAATCTCATGTGCTTATATTTTGAGACTGCGTGTTTTAATTTATACTATAGAAATCGCAATAGGACAAAAATATGACAAGAAGAGACGGTACAAAGCATTTTCTCAAAATGTATTTAACCTACTTTAAGGAATTTCTCCTTCAATTAAATCCGAATTTAATAGTAAAGTTATGTAGGCAAAACTGACTTGATAACATAGTAAATAATCTTACCTATTGATTTTAAGCTACCTTTTATTATGTCGTAGCCTATATAACGTTGGCAAATTTAGAATATGTTTAAGGTTCAGGAAGGAAACTGACGAAGGCGTGCGAAACGAGATAACTTGTTATTTATAAATAGATATGTTAAGACTGTACGATACATATAATAAAGGTATCTTTCTCTCCCACTCGAATGTAACTACTCTCTAAAAGACATTTTATACGCCACTATGCAAAACTTGTTTGTCTAAAACTTTGTAAATTTAACATTTCAGCAGCAACACAAAGTGAGGTCATCACGACATGATACAGGTAATTACAGTGTAATTATTTAAACTTGTATCGCCTGTTGTCGAAATTCGACCTATTATGTTTGCAAAGGAACGAAATCATTGGCCCTGCTGTATGATAAAAGTATTGTTGTACATAGAATGTTTAACTACGCCAACGCAAAACTGTATATGAAATTTTAGCTCCTGAACAATTCCTTACTATCGATTATTATCGAAACAGTTCTTTGATTTTTCTTTATGGATCGATTATTTGAAGTGAGTCTCTGTTACAGTGCATTAGTTAAAACATAAATAAGTGTTAATGGCAACAAGTGCACTATTTCTACTAAAATGTCGTTGTATCACTTAAAGTAACGACAGATGGGAAATGTTGTGCATTGCAAAATCTGTATCAATGTAATCAAATGTATCTCTCAAGACAAGAATAGAGTTATCATTATCAATTTATATTTGTACTAAATTATTTCTACTACTCAGTCTATCGAAAGTTTGTTTTAGAAAATTATCTCATCTCAGCTCTTTGCTTTTCAATCTGACCCGTTTTTCTTTGCGGTATAACTCAACCATATTTTCTATTTTCTTTTATACGAAAGTCAGTGACGTTGTGTAATTCAAAACGAATAAATTAAAAATTTTAAACTTATTTAAATTTGTTATCATAAGTTAAAATCTATTGCTTACAATAAAAATGTAAAAACAAAAATACTACAATTGGAAGCGAATTGAATCCTCTACTAATATCATTATTAAAAAGGTACTGTGTTTAGATGTGTGAAAATAAAAATGCATGTGTGATTGTTTATTTATTTTGCCTGGATTGACAGCAGCGTACACCTAAATAGGATTTGTTTTCGCATGTATGGCACAATGCCTTTCAAGTGATGTAAGTTTCATTCATCTTCTTGTGTAAAAATACTAAAAAATGGTTATTTCAATTTGCGATGTTCAATTATTATTATAATGATTTACAATGTTTTGTCTAGAGCGATAAATACGTCTACTTTATGTAGTGACGCTATTAAACACTTTACCAGGGACAGAGGAGTACCAGGGACACAGGAGTTTCCTTTTACGGCTTAGGTTATAAATGGACGAGATTTAGGAAATTAAATTATAATATAAACTTTAAAATTGGAGAGATAAAATCCCTCATGAAAGTAATTTGTAATTTAATTCAGTAAATTTAATTTTAATATTAATAGAAATCCAATGAAATGCGAACTAAAGCCTTTTCTTCAAATGAGGGATTCGTGATTTGAATAACTGACACATTTAATGCAATGTTTATAATTGGAAGGAAATATACGCAGAGTAATGTGAATACAGTTTCCAAATAGTACTAGACTAACACACAGACACGTATTTAATTTATTGCAACTAATAACTTTCACAACACTTTACGTTTAGTTGTCTTTATCAACATTGGACACGTTTATTTAACAAAACCAAAGAGTAGAATATAATAATAGCATTTGTAGGTATGACATCAAGGAAACGTCATCATCTTCAACTTTAATGCCAAATAGTTTCAAGTCTGAGGATTTCACTGTGTTTTTATGGCAAGTTTGTATGGACTTTTACTATCTGCCTTTT
>JAGFPH010006540.1:7653-18671 GCA_018207615.1 Philaenus spumarius | reverse complement strand
GTCCGTTATACTAAGTAATTGTCTATAAATTTTATGACGTTTAAAGTGAGCGTTTTTATTTGAACTGTTTGCAATTAAACTGTGCTTTTGTTATTTTTAAACGTTTATCGTAGTATACCCTTAGTTACAATATTGTTCAATTAGCCTATCTCACGTGATATCTCTCAGAGGAATTCAAGCTAGGTAAATATATGATTGTGCCTAGGTGAATAAATTGTTTAAAAGTTTTAATTATTTTAAAAAAAGAGATATTGACTATGTTCAGCAGTGAATTCAGTGAACTATAAATGTTAAACCCAAGCACTTGTAAAAGGTCAAGTAATGTAATGTAAAGCAGTAATATTTGACTACATTAACTAAGGTTTGAAATTAAAACAGCACTGCTACTAGGCTAAATTCGTGTATTGTGTTTAGTAGGAATTTATTAAGCATTTAATTTGACAAGTTAGTGGTCAACTACTAAGTTAGAATGGCACAAATTATTGTTGATCCAACTCACCACTTGCGATTAAACTTCACATGTTGTCCGTTTCAGTGTGAGTTTCTTAAGGCTAAACAGTACAAAAAAAGTTGTGTTTTTAGCCCAATAGATAGCAGCACTGTCGTGGCCAAATTAATTTTACTGATTACTCATTTATTTTTTATCCGATTTGAAAAAATAAAACTGTTTTGTAATCAGTATAAAGTTGTTAAAGGCGCTATGCTTTCTAATTTTCGAAAAAATTTCTTAATACATTTTTACAATTAATAACTTTTAAAATAAGTCAAAATTTGACTAAAACAGGTAGTCATTTTTAGGGCAAATTTTTTTGAATAATTTTAAAGTTTATTTCAAACAAATCGGTTGAACGGTTTTGTCAGAAACGCGTTTTTAGTTCAAACGTTGTGTCACTCGTTGAACAGCTAACTGACACGCGCACGCACCGACGCGACGCGACGTAGCGCCTTCTCTCTCTCTCTCTCTTTCTCTCCTCACAGGCACATAAAACCCATTATCGCGGCTCGCAGCTCCCAGCTCTCAAACAACCCACAGCCCAAGACGTTTATGATCCGTTTACGTTTTTGTGCGAAATGATGAAAACGAACAAATAAAGAAATGTAATTCAAATGCTCACCAATAGTTAAAGAGTGTATCTCCTCTGTTGATGTAAACATATTTATGTAGCCAATTTCATCTAACTTATGTTTAATTTAATTATAAGGTGTGTTAAACGTTTTTAATCTGTGTATTTAATTTAATGTGTCTACAACTGTTTAAAATTAATTAATTAAAATGAATTAATCCTGGGATCGAGACAAATAAATTTCACAATACAAAACTTGGTCTACTGTACTTTGTCGTCTGACTGTCTGTATGTGTTTTTTACAAAATAATTCATATCTACCGAACGGATTGACCGATTGAGTTCAAACTTGACATGAAGTTGACCTAGCAATGATCTATTTAAAATAAATAATGCGTTTTAAAATGGCGACTGTTTCAAAATTTCAAACCCAAATTACCCAAAAACGGTACATTTTAACAAAAAAATGTCAAGGCATCTTTTTTATAGCCCTTTTGATTTATCATCGGATAGTGTTACTGTAAAAAAAATCGGATGACGGATAATAGTTATGTTAAAGAGCCGATACAGAATAAAAAGGACTACAAAAAAGATGACTTGAAACTTTTTATAAAAATGTATGGTTTTTGGGTAATTCAGGTTTGCAATTTTTTAACAGTCACCATTTTAAAACGCATTAATGGATATAATCGCTTATTTTACTTAAAATAAACCATTGTTAGGTAAACTTTATGTCAAGTTTTAAGTCAATCGGTCAAACCGTTCTCTAGATACAAATTATTTAGTGAAAAAACAAAATGGCCGCTATGGAGAAAACCAGGGCTCTATAACAAGGGCTAAACCGTTTCTTTGATCTCGGCACTGTGTCGCCGGTTTCACTCTGACGTCACAATGCTAGCTGGTAATATTTGAGTAGTGCGTGCGCAGTCGCTCTCTGTTTTAACTCGATGGAAAGGCTTCAGTAAAATAAAATTTGGATATTCTTAATCTACATAAAGTACGGATTCTAACAGTATAAACAACTTTTATTTTAACAGGTATTTCGAATTTTAATAATTGAAAATATTTGAGAATTATCACAGACTGACATGAAAAAGTCACTAAGCGAGGAAATTTTTTATTTTTGGGTTACAAACAAACTTCCAGCGGGAAAGTTGTAGCTAAGTAACGAAGTACAGTTGTTTGATACGGGAATAACGTTTATGTACATATTGTTATTTTAAGTACTGTAAATCACTTGTCCCCAGGAAAAAAAGTAAGCATTTTATTTCAACATAAACTAATTATGATTTATAATTAATATTTGATATTATTGAAGAAACATTTAAGTACTCCGCAAATTAGACAACAATGAACAAATTATTTAAAAGACAGCATATTTCTTTGTTATAAAGCAATTCTTTTAACTAAATATGAAGCTAATTTTTTTACGTAATTACGATTTTCTTTTTCCATCATTGATCTCTAATTTTATTTCTTTGAATGTACGTAATAATGATATTATTTTTTAAACGTTAACCTCCAACTTAACTTTTTGTGTCCACTTCAATAATATCAAATTTTAATTATAAATTATAATTAGTTTATGTTAAAATAAAATGCTTACTTTTTTTCTAGCTGGCATAATTATCTGGGGACAAGTGATTTACTATATTACCTTAAATAACAATATGTACATAAACGTTATTCCCGTATCAAACAACTGTACTTCGGGAGTCGCGGCGAGGCACCTCCTCGCGCTCATTTAAAAAACGATTTCATAATGATGTAATCATTTTATCACAAATCGGTGAATTGGATAGTTTAGATTAATTCATTGGCTACAACTTTCCCGCTGGAAGTTTGTTTATAACCGAAAAATAAAAAATTTCCTCGCTTAGTAACTTTTTCATGTCAGTCTGTGATAATTCTCAAATATTTTCAATTATTAAAATTCGAAATACCTGTTAAAATAAAAGTTTTTTATACTGTTAGAATCCGTACTTTATGTAGATTAAGAATATCAAAATGTTATTTTACTGAAGCCTTTCCATCGAGTTAAAACAGCGAGTTAACGACTGCGCACGCACTACTCAAATATTACCAGCTAGCGTGTATCAGCATGGTGACGTCATAGGCGATCGATACTGGGTCACGGTAAATGATCAAAATGGTATAGCCCTTGTTATAGAGCCCTGGGAGAAAACAAAGCGTTTCCGAAAACATGTCCAATTGATGTGTTTTCTAATTCTTATGTGCTGAATCATATCCTAAAATATTACATAGTCATTACGAAACATCCTGTATATACAAGAACCATATCTTAGTAAAATTATGCAAAACTTACCAATATTGTGGTTACGTATGCTGAATTAATATTTTATAACAACCAAGTGGGACGAGCAGGAAAAGCAATACATGTAATGTTCTTCAACAATATATGGGAAACGGAAGCATTTCCCGGTGCGAGTCGTCACTGAGCGAGCGCGTGGCGTGATGAATTTGTTTGATGGCGCGCGGGTTGGGAGGGGGGAATAAATACTAGAGATAAACCTTGCAAAATCGATTCCGACGGAACCACTGGTTCGATCTTCAGTCTGAAAAATTATTAATTCATTTCTCCATCAAATCTTCAAAATGACTACCTGTTTTTCTTTTAAAAAAAATTCCTTTTAGCAGTTACAAAGTAATTTTTTTTATTAAATAAAAAATAAAAAAAATCGTTAGCATAGCGACTTAAAGATACATATTAGAAGTACAAATCAGTTTTCAAACCAATTTTTACTCAAACGGTAAGCGAGTAATCAGTAAAATGAATTTTCATAATTTTGAAGCGCTACGTGGCGGCAATATTTGGAACTACTGCCGGGGTGTTTAGCCTTAAGTCTATATTTCTTTTGGACCTAAAGCTACAAAATTGATATCATTAACAAAAGATGTACATAATTAATTGTTTAAAGTTTATTAGTATTTGATTCATGTTAAACACGAATGTAGGTTTTACTTAATTTTTAAACACCTAAAGTATGGTTTACTTGAATATCACACAATGTAAACATTATTATAAAATTGTGGTTTATTTTAGAACTCACGTGGTATAGGACCTACAGCATGTGAGTCACTCGTACATCCACGATATCAAGCCGAAGTTGTACAATGGAACTCAAGGATTAGAGACAAGTACCTTGGATAAATATCACATTTCAGATAATATTTTAATAAACATATGTTATTGTAGTACTTAAAACTTATTTCTTCAGTGAAATTTAACACAATTTTTTATTGTTTTACTCTAAACACTCAAAGCATAAAACTCTGTAAATGTAACCAAAATATATTTTAGAATTACTTAATAATTATTTTAATTTTTAAATCTATTTAATTTCTAGAAATTATTGAGAATTTTCACTAAATATTTGTTAAAAATTTATCCTCTTACAAAGTACACATACTTACACAAGTATTGAAAGTTCAGATTCACTAATAACTCCAATAATGTCTATTGCATTACGTAAAGAAGGGAAAGAAGAATTTAAATATTTATTAAACCATTAAGAGAAAACAAACTTAAATTACAACATATAATAACGATCTGTATAAACGTATCTTATAATAGTTTTATGTATCAGCATATAAATTATTTAGTAAATTGCCATTAACTGTTAGCGAGATGTCTCAAAAGAGCATCAAAAATTATATTGAAAAAGGTATTTTACTCATTAACTGAATTGATGCAATTGGATTTATCAAATGTTGTAAAAGAGTTGTTGCAAATATTTGTCCTAATATGTTACAATGCACAAATGTTATTGTAATTTGTAATTTTATGTATACGAGTTTCTGTAAAATTTGGACTTTGACCCATGACATTATAAAACATTTATCGACGATTATTGAATCTTAAACCGGTTCTACACGATGCTACGAACACATTCCAACGTTGGACGTTTCGTCACATCTTGTGGCCGTTGTTCAAACCTACGATCGTCCAATGGCGAGCGTCTCACATTCGCATTTGACCATGTTCCGACCGATGTCGGTATTGTTGCACCGAGTCCAACGTTTGAAGGAACATGTTCGTCGGTTGAACTCAACGGCTACAAGACTCGTTCATTTAAATAGAAAAACCAAAAATAGAAAACAATTGTAATATTCTTCATTATGTAATATAATGCTATTATTGTTACTTGGCTAAAGTCAATGTGAGCCATATTGTCGGTATCACGTAGGTCTATGTTTAAGCGTTACATCCAGATATTTACGTGAGAGGAATTACAATTTAACTTGTATCTATCCTGCTGAATATTTAGTGCAGGAGTGACGTAACTGGAAGCATTTCAAAGAAATCATCTAGGCAATTATTATTATCAGTATTGCTATATTTTATTTTAAGCTTTAGTCAAAGAGATATTTAATAACACAATGATGCATTCTAGGTTCATTTTGTATTTCACCAAATATTGTGGTAGTCTATATTTGTTGCAAAATAAAGCATTTTTTTATTGAATTTCATTCATTATAGATAGTAATCTCCTTTTAGAATGAAAGTTTTAGGAGCCGTAGTCGTTTTGCATTGAGCAAGTATAGAGACACGTCGTCAGTTGTTTCTTGTGGAGTTGAGGGAGACACCGACCCTAATCGTGACACTGGAGGTGTTACTGATGATATTGATTGCAACAATGACTTCTCACCAGCTAATCAGAATAAAAAAAAAAGGTTTCGTGACCTTATCAAGGATGGGCAATTTTTGAGAGTCTCTTAAATTGGTCTAGGATGAGATCAGTTACAACAGAGTTTCTATCCGATGTTTGCAAAAGGAACTCAAGGGTGAACGTTTTCTTGAATCTAGCAAATAACTGAATCCTAGATGATTCATACTACATACGGTTATTGAACCAAATAAATAAAAGTTACTTAGGACAACTTTCTTTTGTAGTAAGATAGCTAAATTTGAGACAAGTTAATTTATTTTCACAACCAGTAATATTTTAAATTGAAATTAATTTATCTACGCTACTTTTGTAACATATGTCTAAATTTTAACCACAGTTTTTAAAGTATTAAGTTAAATGTAACATTTTTAGTTACTTAATAATTTTAGAGAGTGTTTTATTAATTTCAATTTCAGTGCGACTTTAATTTGTTAAGTAGTGAGGTAAATACTGTTATTTGACAAAATAACTTTCAAAAATTTACACAGATCGTGGTTAGCACAGTTAATAGGACACACATTTTTTTTGTAGATTCTATGTTTTTGGTTTTATTTAATGTATTATACTATTAGATTTAATTTAACCACATCATGGTTAGCACAGATAATAGGACACAAGTCAACCTATGCAATATAACTGAATTTAAGGGAATTTACAGCAGTTATAACAATGGTTAAAAGGTCTAACTTTAAAACCCTAGCCTAAAAGATAAAAATACAAAATAATTGCTTGAAGTTTTGAAATAAACTGTTAATGGAAATATTGGAGCAAACAGCAGCTATATTATCTGTTATTTTATTCAATTGGTTGTTATGGTAATAAATGTAAATACATGTTTTGGTTTACATGCCTAACCTAAGAATTTTGTCCGACTAAATTTACAAATATTGAAATAAAAAAGGTTTTTATCGAAATGAATTATAGCCTATTTTACTCAGGGATAGTGTAGCTTTTTATTAGTAAAACTATTTTTTCAATCGGTTCAGTAGTGCCAAAGATTACCCCCTACATACAAACAAACAAACAAACAAAAAAGAAACTTTAACTCTTTATAATATTAAGTATAGATATGAAAAAATATGACATTGGGTTGTTTTCGTTGTTATTTAGAATACTTTACATCTACTACAAATTAATAAAGATCATTGATTTAGGTTGGCATATCATCAAAACGTATGGTATTTACTTTTGTTTTCCAAAAAGTATATCTTGTGTTTGAGTAAAATATTAAATTATAATCTGGGATGTAAATTTACTATGTTGAACATTGTACAGTATAGACTCAGTTAGATATAATTTGTTGTGTGGACCCCTAAGTAGTTTTTTTTAAGTATTTAATAAAAAAATTGAAAACAATATACAACAATTCAAACTACATCAGCTGACTTTGCCCTTCAGCAAGACTGCAACAAAAAGTGTATAAAACACTATTTAGGTCGTTTATAAAATAACGCAAGATCTATAGTTTACTTAATTTGCCAATTAATTACAATTGCCTTAGTTTTAAATTATTGTTTTATCAAAATTTAAAGTGTTTCCAGTTTACCCGGTCAAAGTGGTTTAACCATTAAACGTATTATAGTTTGAAGAATGTATTATTCTAAACACAACACATCCTGGGTGAAACGGCAAGATTTGGCGTAATCGGATAACGTGCCGCTTAACTTGCAAAAGTTGGAATTTTCGACCCTAGTTCCTAGCATTTCGGCTAATCTTTCGTCTACATTACTTCAACTGACATTATTAATGACTTTAAAAACAGTTTGATTTTATATTGTATTCAAATTAAATAGACAAATAATAATTCTAAAAGTTTTAATAATTTAGCTTAGCAGGTTACAAACCTTTTATACTGGGAGCAAATTCAGTAAAAGGAGTGTTGTTTTTATAAACGCCTTGCAGACACTGCTTTGGCTGCCTCAGCTCGGGTTTTCAATTTACTTTCCCTCTTTCTTTTATCTCTCTCTCTCTCTCTCTCTTTGTTTGCATTCTATTCCTAATCAATGAAGCTCCTCTTGCAACCAAGTCAGGAATTAGTTTCCTTTCAATTTGAAATGTTTTATTAACTCTTTTAGCTTTGAAGAGAAATCGTTTAACTAATTATATTTCTAAACATATTACATGAATTTTACGTCTTAACAAACTGTAAAACAAACGCATATAATGATTCCATCTGGGAAGACAGCAAAATGTAATATCTACAATCTTGTAATACTCGGAATGTTTAACAAGCTGTGATATTACTGTTTATATATTTAATTTGTTGGTAGATGTATATTTTAAACACTTTATCTACATTAAAGAAAGTTAAGGCAACCTGGAACCAGTTTGAACAAACGTATTGTTTGTTCAACTGAACAACAACTTACGGATTGTTTTGTTATGTAAGTTTAGTACTATACATTTTAAAAAGAATAATGATATTAAAAACGAAATTTTGAATGTTAATAGGCCTTCATATTTTACTAAGAAATATGCATTTGCTTAGAAGTGATTGCAAATTTTGAGAAAGTGATAGTCTTTGCAAAATAATGTGCAACTAATTAAGTACACTTTAAAATAGTACGCGGATAATGTTTGTATTATCAACAATAGTATACGGATTTCTGAATAAATCACATCACTAGAATGAATTCTAGCTATAGTGATACTGACTATATTATTATATTTAAATACAGTATGTGCATATTCGCATTAGATTGGCAAGTTTATTCATTGAACGATACCCGGGTATAACAGATAGTAACGTATAATTATACACAGCTTTACGCTTAAACAACTCTCACGCCAGCTGTGATGGCAGGTTGTTCTCTACAGATGTTATTATTAGGCTGACTGATCAGATAGAATTATTCCATCTTATAATTAAAGTTTGTTCATTAAAGAAACTTTCTTTCTATATGACATTACTGAATTCAAATAATCCCCAGTCATCATGGCTGTACAATAAGATGATATTTTAACAGCCATAGAATATATTATACACATTTTGATAAATATACGCGTAAATCTATGTTTTAATTTTGTGTAAACCAGTAGGCCTTTATGTTGGTTTTAATCAGTAAAACCCAGAGTCAAACAAATATCGTAGCTTTTACATCAGTACAAAAGGTATTACATTTAACTGTAACTTTTTCAACTTTATATGTCTAGAATATACCTGTTATCATTTAATTGCAAACATCAAATGTTGTATACCTTACAACAAGGCTGCATATCGTGTAGGTCGCTATAGATAGTTACCAAGAAGTGGGATTGAGATTCTTTAAATACATTGTATAATAATATAATAAGTTCTGAAATTTATCATGTTCTGGAACAAAAAATTATACAAATCAATGGTCTTAGTTTGTTAACAAAATGTTGAATTAGTTAAGGATACAATTATTAATGTTTTTCTAATACATTTTTATAATACATCATAAGTTTCTGGCGTTCAATTTATGTGCTTTATATTACTCCCTCCTTTATTACATTACTATAACTAACATAAGCAAAAAAATACAATTTAAAGATTTTAATAGCTTTAGAGTTTTATGTCTCGACCACAAAATGTGTTTAATTTAAAACTAAAAACCAATTTAACAGCATACATCTGAATAGGATAGATGAAATTTAATTTCATTTTGTCTTACGTATAGAGAGTATGTACATCTCAGTTAAACAATGCTGTTCTTCATGAAATACCTTAGGTAGCTTGTAATTGAAAGCTTCTTGTTTAGAAACGAGACATGTTACCTTTATAACTTAGTGATAAGCATCGAGGTTAAACTACCACCAAATTTATAATTTAAATACGTGCAACATTAGGTCTACCACTTATATACAAAGTTTCATATTTCTAACGTAAACTTCTGTAGCCTACTTATATTACTTGAGGTAATCCAACTAGATATTAAACCTAGGAAAATCAAAGTAAATAAGTTATACCAGCATAATGTTGGACTATGCATCTCAATAAGGAATATCATTAATATTGTAATCATATTTACAAGATGCAGTTTGTTGGTAATTAGTTTTCAGATTAAACGACAATGAAGAATACATCTTAGCACTTGTTTTATCTGAATTTTGCTTTATCAAGAATGCCTTATACATTCTCAGTTCATTTTACTTATTTGTAAATACCAACGAGATTGTGCTAGAGCTGTATTTTATGACCACACTTTTGTAATAAATACAAATAAGGGTGATTAATACCAGGGCGAAACAGTGCAACATAGTCATCTGCAGTTTTACGTAACATTTAAAGAAGAATGTTGCTGATAACTTAACTAATTTGCGTGAAATGGTTTATGAAAATTAATACTGTAGTTTGTAGATTAAAAAAATGTAAATTAAAAGTGTTTCCTAAAGATATTGTTTAAAAAACAAGGCAAACAAATTTGTAAGAATATGTTTAACGTGGATACACGTTGTTGTAGTCTTTCTTTTAATAACATTAATTGATTTCACATTTAGTCTTTTATGTGTTACATTTAAAGGTTTTAAGTGGAAATGCAATATCAAAAACGTCAGTGACTGCTTGCAACAATTTAGCAATGCAAGCAATCTGAGATTATAACAGACCACACTATTAGGGAGAATAATAACATTCATTACTAAACCAAGACTCCTAATATTTGCATACAATGCCTTACATGGATTTAATGTGTCGTTGCCTGGTTAGCAAGTTGATCTTGTGAAAGTATCTTTAAATTTCAACTGTCACAAATCTTAGTGTCTACTCGTTAAGTGATGACACACAATAACTCGCTATTCAGAAGTAAATACTTAACACTCAGGTAAATGTGATACATTTTGTAAATATAAATACATTTAGTTTCGTTTTTTAATATATTATATATTGTAGGCCTGTTTTAGTTTGAACGCAACTTCTAATAAATACGGTTATTTATGTTGTCTTTAATACTGTTCACCGTTCTTGAATACTGTTGAATACTAGTAGAGTGTATGCCACCTGAGTCCAAGAGGGGTGGGGGGCCAATCGCGTGATCCTAAACCCTTGGATGAGTGTGGGGGTGGACCTTGGGTGAGTGTGGAGTGGGCGTGGGGGTGTGGGTGGGTGTGGGTGGTGGAGGTGGGCGTGGAGTGGTGGCGGGAACGCTATTTTCCTAACCTACATTTTGTTTTTTCCTAAACCTAGTAGCCATGATCTATGAAGTACGTTAGGCTTCGGGGATGTCCTTAGACTAAAAACTTATATCAGAATGTGCCGACGCAAACGATTTATCTAATACACTTATACACTTTGTAATAACTA
>JAGFPH010006539.1:34315-67850 GCA_018207615.1 Philaenus spumarius | reverse complement strand
AATTATTCCCTTGATTAACTGCTCGATTTCTTCGTCCAACTTCTTCTCCTCGGCTATCTTCTCCTCAGACATCATTTGTTGTTTTCTTTCTTCTTCCATTGTTTTGTTATACTCTTCGATTTCCTTGAATAGCTGCTCGATTTCATCGTCCAACTTCTTCTTCTCCTTGGATATCTTAGTCTCCTCGGCTATCTTCTTCTCCTCGGCTATGATTTGTTGTTTTCTTTCTTCCAGTAACCGATCTTCTTCCTCTCTCAGTTTCATCAGAGTTTCATCTCCTTTAACTATAGATCTCCGTATGCCTTCTAACCTTATTTTTCATTCTTAAATTTCTGCACTCAACCGTTTTTCTTCTTCTTTAATTCCTTTAACTATAGTTTTATACCGTTCTTCCATTTCATCTTTTGCTTTTTGGATCCTCGATTTTATGCGAGCTTCTTTCATCTCCTCATTTTCCTCTACATTTGTCCTCGATAATCGTTGTTCCCTTTTTTTCATTGATTTTTGTACCCACGATTGATAGTTTGATTGCATTTCCTGCAAGTTTGAGATATTGAAACGCTCGGTGTTTTCGGTCTCATGTTCGGGTGTTACTGCTGGGAAGATTGGTCCATATTCCATTTCTTTGTAATAGAAGTCTTGGCTTGGAGAGGGCATTGGAGTCCTATTTCCACTACGAGAATCTTGCTTAGGGCTATATTGTAAACTCGGAGTTTTACGAACACCGGTAAAAATTTCGATGGTCGGGTAGGTTTTCTTGTTATAAATTCAACTGTATCATCATCATCAGTAACTTTGGTGGGCTTGCGGACCGTCTGTCTTTCTACTTTTGGATACTTAGCTTTCAGATGGTCTAGATGTTCAACTGTATACTTTGATGGAGTTTGATGACTGAGGATGGCTGGAACTACGACCCGTTTATTTAAAACCTGTATTTTTTCTAAATTCGAGTGATCTTCAGGAAGTCTTACGTTAGTATATTCTACCACTTGACCGGGATGATTTCGCTTTACATGTCGTGCCCAGTTTCGTCGTGTTACTCTTTTGTTACATATTTTACACAATCGAGTCTTCTTGTTATCCTGTTGGCTCTTAGATTGTTCCTTTTTTTCTTTTGATGCATTTAAATTTTTACATTCATTTGAATTTTTACATTTGTTTACATGTATTTTAGTTTGTATATGTTTTGACCAATATGAGGTTTTGTATTCACTATCGCAAACATCACAGTATTTAAGATTTTTCTTAGACTTTGGTTTAGCAGAAGTAGATGTATCGCAATTGATTTTATTATTTTTATTATTTTCATTTTTACATTTGTTTTGATGTTTTTTGGTTTGTATATGTTTTAACCAATATGAGGTTTTGTATTCACTATCGCAAACATCACAGTATTTAAGATTTTTCTTAGACTCTGGTTTAGTGGAAGTAGATGTATTTAAAACGATTTTATTATTTTTATTGATTTTATTATTTGTATTATTTTCATTTTTATTATGACTTTTAATTGCTTACCCCATTCAGACTCTAAAACATTCACACCACATTCTTCACATTCAATCTCATACTTACCCCATTCTGGTCGTCCTGATAAGAACGGTTTGTTTGGTTAATCACACTTGACGCTGACATGTTTACAGAGATGCCGTATCCCTTACTACTACGGACCTCTTCCGGACGAATTAGTTCGTGGGACTTAGAATAATATTGTTTACTTTCAGTTGACATGTTTACAGAGATGCCGTCTCCCTTACTACTACGGGCCTCTTCCGGGTGATGCAATCTGGGACTTAGAATAATTGTATGACCTTGAACTTACGCGCGCAACGCTAATATTTTTCACGGGAGATCGCAGATCAAATTCCTTGGCACTTGTTAGCACAAAGGCCGCCAACCCGGCACCAAATCTCCCGTGGGCCAGAACCGGCATTTCCCTAACTACTTATACCTACTATGTACTATGTAGCCGGGTGCTTACATCTTCTTAAAAACAGTAAGTAATTTGATTGGTACGAAAAAAAGCTAACGATTTCCATATGCCATTAGTATTGGTGGACTAAAGTAAAAGTTTGTAAAATATGTCATTCGAAATATTTCCTTGAAAATAAATGCAAACACAATCAATGGATGTGCAACTAATTTGGCTTCTAAGTTAACCTCAAGGTAAACAAATTTAAAGAATATTATTTAAATTGAGAATACTTTTAGTGAAAGGTAAGGTTCTAAAAATATTTAAGTAATCTGTAAGGTTTAAAATATCCTATTGTTTACGGTCTAGAAACAATTAGAAATGTAAGTTAACGAGTCAAATATTTTGCGACATAAAAACTTGTTAGGCCACATAATTGTTTTTTTTTAATATTAAAACTGTACAATTTTATTTTAAATTGAAAAAAATGTTAAATAATACACAGAAATATAAGTAGAACAAAACTTAAAAAGACGTTTGGAAAACAAATTTTAAAAACAAGAAGGGAAAGAAAATGAGTTTTGGGTGTACAGATAAAAAATATAGTATACAAACCACTAATATTTTTAGTCTTAGTTTTAAAAAAATACTGTTCCGGGCATATACACCTTTTTCTCATAAATGAATAAGAATATCACAATTAATATTTTTGTATTGCGTCAATCACATACTCTCAGTAGACTACTCTATTAATGAAACTAAAGCAATACATCTTAACATAGTTTATACAAAGCTTTTCAAAGTAAATTTGGAAAAAGTAACTGGTGTTTGGAAATAAAATAATAAAACAATAATTTGTTATACGTTTGTTACAATTTGTATAATTTCAAAGAATGTTTACCACATAATGTACTTATGAAAGAAAAACAATTTTGCAAAAGTACACCAGTTAACAATGAAGAATTTTTCGGATATTTTATTTTTAAAGTTATCATTTCTTATTGCAACAAACTTCACAAATATTCAGAAATGTACCTATTTGTACACAAATAGAGCTAGATTTGTATACGATTTATCAAACTAAATACCATAAACGTATTTAATAACTAACTATTATAGCATTAACTATTCTGCATTTACATTACACTTTAAATGGTCGAGTAAATTAAATGTTTACTTCGCAAACTAGATTAACCAATGGATTTTGATGAAAGTTTACAACAATGCCCATAATAATATAACAAATAAAACGATCAACATTTGAAGTAAATATATTGGCCACCAGATAGTAGCACCATCTAAACAATATCTGAAATCAACTCGTGAAGGAAAGGTCTGTCCTTCATAGAATGTCTGATCCCAATCTAGCAACAATACAGTGGTGAACATACGTCTGTAGGTTTTACGAATAGGTAAATACAATTAATAAAATATTTATCATGTTGAAAGTTAACTGAAAGTGTTGTAACAAAAATTCTAAACATTTTAGGCTCTAGTTGAAAAGATTGTTAAGTTACATACATTCCATCACAAATGCCCGGTTTAATACTTGTCCAAGGAATATTACGTTTACCAAATGTGTTCAACAAATTTAAAACCTCGGTTGTAAAACTACCCTAAACTTATAGTTCGACGCTTAGTGGTTTAGTTTTTAGCCAATAACTTGGTTATCTTTTAAGTTACAAAAATAATAAAACAACAGTTATGTTAGTCAAACATTAATATTTGGTTCCTTGAAATAATTTTGTAAAGTTATCGGTTTTCGAGATATTTTATGTTACAAATTTTAAACGGCCGTTATTTTGAAAATATATGAAAAAATGTTTTGGTTTTTAGTACATGGGTAAAAACTGTCCTACCAAATATGTGTGCAAAATTTGCGTTCAATATATTTTCTACATCCAATGATATTTAGTATTTTGTAAAACAACAAAATGGTGGATAGCTGGAAAACGAAGCATTTCCAAACCTATGATTGTATAAACTATTTTTGAATTTTCACTACTAGAATACGTCTTGAAAGTTTATCCGTTCTACTTGAATCACCCTGTATAACTAACTACAAAGATCACCGCTTTACATACATGCATGCATATATTTATTATTTAAGTACAGAAGGTACGTTTAACTAATATTATAACTAATACCATAAATGGTTTCTTTAATAGTTACAACCAAGAGTGTTTCATTTAGTATATTTTAAAACCATTAATTAATTTAAAAACATCAACGAACCTAACAAAACAACAACAGACGCTGTTTCAATGAAATGTAAATGTTTTTATCTGAATAAATAAATTTTAATAATTTGATAACTCATTGAAACACATATCCTTATACGGTATATTAATTCTCAAAGTTTTTTTTTTTTTTTGTCACTAAGCGATTTAAATATATAGGCCTACACTGTCTGAAAAATCAACTTCACATATCACACGAAGACTCTGTTACACATGTCATTTCATGGAGGGCTTGTGTACAACTGCCCAGACTTGATTTTTCAGACAGTGTATATACTTAAATTTGTTCAAGTGTTTGTGTTTTTTAATGTTTTATGTTCATTGTGTATAGTTTGTTACGACGTGTTCCACAACAGTAGAATGAATATTTTTTGAGGTTGATCTTATGATCCACCGAAACAGGTAATCCAAAAAGAATATATTTTGGAGTGCTTGACGGTTAAAATAAGGTAATTAATTACCCATCATTATTTTATATTATACTTCATATGGTTCCTAATGGAAGGCGCCATCTATTAACAGTCTGTTTAACCAATATGATAGCTGTTTAATTACTTTACATTATATATGCAAATATAATCTATCACGCAAATCCATCAAATTAAACCAACTTAAATAAACGTAATTTACTTAATTAAATCAATGTATTAAATCATGTAAGTAGGCCTACTCCTAACTTGCCAAATATTCGGTCGAGTCTGCTAGTATTTCTGTATTTATAATGTTTAGTAAATATAATTTTACTAGCTGACCCGTACGGCGTTGCCCGTGGTGGTTGGTATTTTCAGTCTTTTTAACGTAATTGTCATAATAATAAAAGATCTGAAATTATGATTTTAGTAACTTTGATCCCCCCAAACCCCTCCTAAAATTTCGAAACTTTGCATACCCTTTCTTAATGAGCACCTATGGCCCTAGAGGAAGCTACATACCAAATTTAATTTCAATCCGTTCGGTAGTTTTTGAGAAATCGTGATGAGTGAGTGAGTAAGTGAGTGGTATTTCGCTTTTATATATATAGATTTCGGGTAAATGTTTATTGTTCTTTTAAGCAGTATTTGTATTTAGTTAACATTAACAGAGTAGTAATAAGGAATGAATGAATCGGTTGGCTGGGAAAAGTTTGTACTTTAACACGTGTTTTCCCTTTCACGTTCAGAGCATGCGTCTAGTTGTAGAGTCGTCGCCTATCAGCGCGTGTCACAGTTGTAATGTGCCTCTCCTCATGGACGCTACCACTCTGATGCTGCTGTTAACGGCAATTGTCGCGAATACAGAGTTTATAGGTAAGTTATTAAACGTGAAACAAAAATAGATTCATGCTGAAGTTAACCTAAATACTTAAATGTAGGAAAATGTATTACAAAAACTATTTCAGTTATAACTATTAAGTAAACATAATTAGATCATTTTTTAATTTCGTAATGAACTTTTTTATTTTATTTAATCTCCTCATTATACATATATATAGCCTACAGTTTGCAGTAGACATGTGTTAGCTGTTGAAGGATTGTATAATTAATTAAACTAATAAACCATGTGGTCGAAATTCAACTTGTTTTTCACATAATTAACTGGAATTTGTTATAAGTATGCAAATTCTTAATTCGTTCTTGACGATAAGTGGAAAACAGTGGGAAAGGGCAAAGAGGAAACTTGATGGAATTCATGATAAATATTTAGTAAACATATGAAATTCCATAGAAGTAAAGAATTTTAATTTATTAAACGATAGAATAATTTAACAAACAAATAAAGATAAGTGACAATTCAATTTGAAAGGAATGGAAACAAACAACATTTTTTTAATTGATTTTTTTTTTTATATTTTCATGTGCAGGGAAGGCCACTTGATATTGCTGGCCTGAATGTGATCACGCGTTTTGTATGTAAAATTATGTATGTAGAAAATACGACGCCATGGCCTAAACAAAATATATTTTTATATTCATTACAATAGCAACCAACTGCGTAAAATAAAAGATATGACAGCTGATTCGGATAATTACCTTAGCAACACAATGTTATTTTAGGCAAAATTTATTTTATTTTAGGCCTACCTACTTGTCTTAACGGCAATATATACACACGATTTCCATAGCAACCGACTGCATAAAATAACATTTAAAACAGCTGATTTTGATAACCAACTTAGCAACACAATCTTAGTTTAGAATTCATTTTTATTTTCTGCACAACTAGGACAGTACCTTTTGAACATAGGCATCATTTCTCTCTTTTTATAATAAATACTAAAAAAGGTACTACAAATTTCCATTTTCACATATTAATAATATAATAATATGGACGTTATGGGTAAATGTGATTTTAATTTATGTCTTTTTGGTTATATGTCCAGTATTCTTTTATGATATGTGTAAACCATTATTATTCGTAATGTTGTAACAATAAAATGCTAAACGAACGACTGACTTCACTGAAAAACATATTTTGTAGATGTGGTTTATAAAAATGATAGTTGAACCCACATTGAGTGAGCAACATCCTGTACCAAAGCCGAATAAGTCTTTTTTATGTTTTTGTTACAAAAATGTATTAAAAAAACTTGTATTATTACATTTCATATGGTTCCTAATCAAAGTCACCATCTGCCATATCTCACATTTAAATACATAATTAAGAATATTTTTACATAAATATCCTAAACTAAATCCATGTGTATTGCTAAATACAAATTTTAATTAAAACCGTTAAAGTCTTGTAAAAAGTAGTATTACAGCTTATTCAACAATAACATTTACTTTCACAAAATCGTAAAACCCACTAGCTAATTGTTAAGTTCAGTTACAGAATATTACTTAGAAAAATATATAAATTAATTTTAATATTTTTAAATAATACTCACAAATTAATAAAATTTTTTAACATCTACAAGACAGGTTTGAATATGATTTAATTTTAATTCGAAAAAATAATAAAACAATAATACAATCCATACTGAAGTACAAAGTTTGTGTTGGGTAAAAAGTAAAAATAAATGTACTTCTAGGAAATACTTGAAATCGGTCAACAAAATAGATACACCCTACAGAAATATAAACGCTTTAAAAAACGTTCTGTACCAAAACGTATATAATGATGCTATTTATATTGTCCTCGCGTAGAAAACTGCCTGCTTGTAAATATATATATATATATATATCAGTTCCTGTACCGTGTAATGTTAAGCAGCATGATGCATGGAAGTGCAATCACGTCTCAGGCCTACAACACTTCTGCGTGATAGAACTGTTAGTGCCGTGATACAGGGTTGCACCTTCGCGCTCCAAACACAATAAATCTAACCTCATTGTTTTGATGTTCCTTATTATCACGTGAGACGCTCATTTGGATGAACCACCCATGCACGGCATGTGCTTCGGGACAAATTATGTTTTTAATACTAACTTTATAGAAAAGTTTTTGTTGAACAAAGTTTGATGCGTGAAAACTATTAGGTTTTAATTCAATATGATTGCATACAAAGGAGTTAGTAAAAAATATGCCACCAAAAACGTTTTTTCCAAGTAAATGACTGTTTTGTAATATGTGAGTACTATTAACAAAATTATTATCGTACTAGTAAGCCCTCGTGAAAACCACAGGCAGATTAATCAGAAATACGACATTAAACAAATATTTAAAAACAACAGACTTTATCTAGGCCTACCTATGCTGACTGGGATTTTTAACTCTGTAAATGTGACTCAGGCCTATAATTATAAGGATTACTAACTGTTAATCAGGTTAACTGTTATTTACATTGTATATTATTATATATAAAAAAAGATGACAATATTTTGTTTTTAATTGGTTTTTCTTTCATATAGACATATCAAATAGTTTAAATGTTTTAAATATTATAAAATAGTCAAATGTTATAAATATTTTGATATGATTTTATAAAATTGTAGGCCGAATCGTTAAAGTTTTGTATTTTATATACATTGTTATAAATCAAAATAAAGAAAAAAAAAATTTTAATTGTTTTTAATTTCATATTGATATATGAAATGATTTAGAAGTTATTTATAATATAATGAAGACATTAATAACCGAATATGTGTATATGCTGTACGAAGATGTACGAATATTCCGAATTTAAACGATTGAGTATCTCTTCTTTAAATTTGGATAAATGAATATAATATTGATTATAAAAGGTTGTACTTATATTCATTTTATAAACTCAAAGCAAATCTGAACTAACGTATTAATGTATTATGGTTTATATTAGTTCTATAACTCATATTTAAAAATATATTTTTTTGTTAATTCTTTTAATTATTTTTTTATAAGGCAAACATCTTCAGAGGTTATGATCTCCTTCCAAAGTATAATTTACTCTTGGTTTTGTTTAAGTTTACAGACAATGGGTGAAATAAGCTGTTATATTATATTGTTACGAACGTACACTAGCTTTTATAGGATTTGCTAATACATAAATTGTATTAATGTAGTTATGAGCAATAATTTTAATTCATGAACTTAAAAATATATATACCCTACCTAACATTATTGAAACTGGTTTAGTTGTGTTCAAACGATATACTCTTTTATTTTATTTATTGATTTGTTAAACATTTTTCAGATGTACCCAAATTTGCAGAACCTATCAGTAATGTCACAGTTCCCGTTGGAAGAGAAGCCACTATTGTTTGCGTTGTGGAAGACCTGGCTATATACAAAGTATGTTCATGTCTTGTAACAATGTTATATCTATAAAATAATTATTATACTATAAGAAGCTTTGACCTGACTGACATATAATCAACGAGATCAAAAGCTACTCAATATACAAATACGAAAATTAAAAGGTATATTGTCATAGACGCACTCTAAGAAAGGATTTAAAAAAAAATAGTGAAAATTCGGATAAAAGAGCGGTTTGGGTCAAAAGCTTCGCAACTCATGATTGTTTACATTCATTACCATAGCAACCAACTTATAGCAAATTAAGAATCAGTTTATTTTTCATCAAAACAGTTTTTTTAGGTTAGGTTAACAAACTGAAACCAACACACACAAAAATCAATATTAAATGCTTTCTGTGATTATAACTAAATTCAAACATCTGTTACTACACAAGCCTATTATAAATAAAACAGCTGATTTGTATGAAAAACTTAACATAATTTTAGGTTAGACCTACAATGAACCAAAACTATTTTATTTTCAACCAATTTCACAAATAATTTTAGTCGGGTAATTATTCTTCACAACTAACAGTTTTTTTTTAGATTGGGTAAAAGCAAACAAAATGCTCACCGTATTATAAGTCAGACTTTTGGTGATACATAATAAAGTGTTTACTTTAGTTGGTAATATCGAACATATTTTGAATTGTTGATTATTGATTATATACAAATATTAATGGTTAATTAGAACGCATGCCGCAAGGGTTGGTCTTGTCCATTTCGATCTATATCTTACATTAGCTAGTTATCACACAGTTCAATCGTCATTTCCGCGAAAATATCAGATGCATTGGTTATACCATGGGTGAGCGAAGCGAGCATGGTGGAACCTCTAGTTATGTATATAATAGTATACCTTAACCTACATTTACATCTCAGTGAAATTGGAATTAACAAATACGTCTATGTTTTGTTAGGTACAGTAACAACATTGTATTTATTTTTTACTAGTAATTTGTAATTAAAAAGTAATTCCTCTAATACAAATGTTTACAATTTCATATTTCAAAGATCAATAACTAAACTCTTAACAATTAAATTCAAAAACACATTTTAATAAGACTATGTGTATCGGATATATTTATTGGAAACAATGTGTTATCGTGTTACGATAACAATGTGACTATGTGTTATCGTAAGTAAATCAATACATTTTGTATTTTAATATCAAACAAGAAAGTATGCAAATAAGAAACGTTATTATGTTTGTATAATAAGTCATAAAATATTTACAAGCCTAGAAAACAACTAGTTTTAGTACAATGTAATAAAATGGATTAAAGGTACAAATTAGTAATGTTTGTGTGTGATAATATACTGTCACATATAACAGATTATTAAGTTTAAAATGTTTGGCATTAACAAAACTTAATAGCTCTGTCAGTTTTTACAGCTTTTATAGTTTTATACTGTAATATAAAGTATTAAGTTAATAAATAGATTATATTTGTCCGTATAATGATCCACTTACTGGTATTTATACTACCGCGGTTTTTGATGTCTCAACAATCCATCCTCAGGTATCAGGGATCATCCTCTTGATCATTAAAAGTTATTACAACACATAACATAACACACACACACACACACCGTATTTTACCTGACACCGGCGCGTAATCTTGGAACTATATGCAATAAACTTTTTTATACTTTTCTAGTTAAGCAAGTAAAATTAAATAACATTTATTAATTTGTAATATAAATATTCAAGAGTTTTCAAAAATATTATTTTTAACTTAGTTTCTTTTGCTTAAATCATTAACTACAAAACTCTTATGCACATGTGTATGTCGCTGAACTCATCCTAAACATTTAGACCAATTTTTATGAAATTGATTGTGTGTGTGTGTTTGAGTGGGTATCTGGATGGTTTAGAATTGCAATTGAAAGGGGTTAAATTGGGGTTGCTACCCGTATAGAATAAATATAAATTAAACTAACTTCCTACAAGCTATAAAGCTAAAATTATGTAATATTATTTTTAAGGAATACACAAAACTATTTGCAATTTGATTACTCAAGTCAAAGGGATGGAATAACTACAAATAGAATTAAATAACAACCCACTTACTTTTTCTATATTCTTAAAAACTACTCTACTAATTCTACTCAAATTTCACAATAATTTACATATTTGTACCATGATTTAGAGAATATCATAACTACAAACAAAACAGTTTAAATGGGGTAGCTACCCCTATACAATACAAATAAATTGCACTAAATTAATACAAACTATGAGTCTAAAACTATTTAATATTACTCTTAATTGATACAAAACAATGCAACTCGATTACTTAAGTCAACTGTATGAAATGGGATAACCACAATTAAAATTAAATTAAGCAATAGCGAAGCTTAGAAAATAAGTAAACTATTAAATTTAACATTTACTCCAAGAAAAATTATTGAATTCTTTAAACATCTTTCAAAATATTAAGTACTAGTAAATTCCCGTGAAAAACCACAGGCGGATTAATTAGATACACACAAAAAAAAAATCATTATTTATACAAAAAACACACTTTATCTAGGCCTACATAACTATGCAGACGGGGATTTTTAACTCGGTAAATGTGTACAATTATAAGGACTATAAAACTGTATTAATATTTGTTAAGATTTTGTGTTTATGTTTATTATTATATATATTTAAAGAAAGATACAAATGTTATCTTTTAATGGCCTTTTATTGATAGATCAAACGATTTAGAAGTTATTAATATTATAGGCTATAATATTAATTGAAGTTTAAACATAACCCCAAAGTATATTCTACGCTAGGTTTTGTTTGCGTATTACAGATGATGGGTGATATCAGCTGTTATATTATTTCTTCTTTAAATGTTACTCCACGTACGCTCGTACGTACACTCGCTTTTATAGGAGTTGATTTAAACATCTTTTAAAAATATTAAGTATAAGTCTCACTTACAAAATTTGTTTTTTTAACTAATACAGTAAATGTATATTTTACTAGGAAATTAGCAGATAAGGCTTATTTGTGTAATTAAAGTAGTAAATTAATCAAGTGTTTTATAAATCTAATTAAAACTCACTTACTTATAATTCTTTAAAATGTTATCCTAGTAAATTCTTTTCTAAACAGAATCTATAAACATTGGCATAATGTATGTGTAGCCCCCTGGATTGTGTAGGCTATTATGATGGATATGTTATAGATTAGTTATCGTAATTTTAATTCCGTCACACAATACATAGTAGATAGTAGTATCCAAATGGATTACCTGTTTCGACGGTTATGTATACAGTCTTCTTCAAATCCATGAAGTTATTCATTCAGCCTTGCTATGACATCGCCTTCTTTATTGGCACATTTTGCATGACATAAACAATTAATTAAAATTATTAAAAAGATAAATAATTATTATAAACTAACAAATTTCGATACTTGTTTGGATAGTTTGACGGAGTGAAAATTAAGGTAATTTAACTATAACATATTCATCGGAAACTATAAATACTAACTGATTAACCTTTCAAGCATTAAACATTTGAATTTGGTATAATAGAAATAAGTTTTAAGCTATTCGATATTCTGTAACTCAAATAAAAATTTAAAAAAAACAATCGAAATTGCACTTTTCCCTCCATTATATTTTCCGAAAATGTCTGCACAATAAGTATAATAAATAAAACGCTAGAAAGCCCTCCTATTGTGCTGCATAACTCCTCAAAACACCCCTGGTGTGCGGCATTTCTTCACAATTTATGTACAGTTTGTGGGGCTTATCATTCGTAGGGGAGCATGTGAGGGGTCATTGGATCAGTCGCAGAAGACTGTTATTATAATCTGTATGGCTTGGGATTTTTAATTTAATCGTATTTTACAACTTTTGCTGCTTAGTAATTAGTATCTCCAATTACCTAGATGTTCGTTCGAAAATTTGCTTCAAGTTGATAGTGAAAATTGTTTACACAAAATATATTCTAATAGTTTATTGATGAAACTTTATAATTAAGGAACAAAATATAAAACAAACATTTTCTCAAAAACTAACATTAATGCAACATTGTTTTTCCTACGTAGAGCTACTAGTTAAAGTCGTAGAGTGTGTAAATTAAATAATAAAGGATTAAAATATAATTACGACAATTCAAATTCAAAATAAATGCAGACTTTGCTATCGCCATTGGTGTAGAAACAGATAATGTATTAGATTTAAATACTATTACTTACTAATTTGTAAATTAAGTATAAGAATACAAAAATAAACAAAGTTTCAATCAATTAAACTTTAATCATAATTTATTAAAACAAATAAAATGAAAATGAAATTTATAAATAAAACATTGAATAACATAAAAAGGCTGATGAAATTGATTTCATAGTAATACTAAATTGAACAAATTATAAACTACAGTAATTGTATTGTAATACATAATTTAATAAATAATTATATTATATTTCGGTAGATAACCACCAAAATCTCCCAAACTAATATATTATGACCTACCTAATTTACAGAAATCGATATATTGTAAGCATAAATTCTAAAGTCGTTAGTTATTTGAAAAAAGTAGACATAAACATCTGAAAATGTGTATTAAACTCTAAACAATTAGTAATACATAAGAACTGTTTGCAGCTGTTAGTTAATCTCCTCTTACTCCAAAATTCCTTGCAGGTTCCTTGTTTGAAACCGAGTAACTAAGATAAATCTTGTTGAAAAAAACTTGTTTCCATTCCATGTTAACCGTTCAGTGCTTTGTGCTTTAACAAAAAATAAGTAAACTAACTAACTTTCAGAATATTATTAAATTAAATATAGTGGATATTTCATTATAATAAAAAAACTGTTTTCCGTGACATGTCACAGTCTGCACACCAGATATCGTGTAATTGTTTCCTGTTATATAAACTGTTATACAAAATATAAGATCTGAAGGTGAAAGTCTTGTTGATCTTATGGTTGAAAAACACAGTATAGCACTAACGTGAGAAATAACTTTTCATAATCTTTTTATTATAACAACGTATATATAAACAAAATGCGTATAAATCATGTTTACAAAATAATAAAAATTCGAATACATTTTACACAGGCAGCAAGAGCTGGAAAACAATTGATATTGTAAAGTTTAAAAATCCCTGATTCTACCACACAACATAAACATCTGCATTAAAAAATAATTCTTAACACTATTATTGGCCTTTTTTATTAAATAATCAGTTACTATTTTTTGAAAGTATTATTATTTTAAATATTTTTAACTCCAATAGGCAGCGTATTGTAAAGTTTCTTTCTATTATAAGGTGATATTTATTTAAATAAAGTTAATCTATGAAAGAAGAGTTGAAAATTACTCTTATGTTGAATATGCTGGCATGCCATAAGCATATCATAGTTTTTCCTAACAAATATTGAAGACCTTAATATTTTTATAGTGTTGGTAAGGTTAGATAGCCCAATTCTTTAAAAATCCCCTTACACGATGTTCTGTTTTTGGAAATAGTCATACATTTTTAATATTGTTTTTTATATTTAACTAATTCTCTGGCTTTACTTGAACTACCACAAATTTCAATTCCAAACTGATAAACGAGACAAACATAGCTTGTTATATCATTAATTTCATCTTCTTGTCTATCACTTCAAGCAAAACCAACGTTTGAAAACATGCTGAATGCAACTTTTTACTTAGAAAAAGGAAACAACTGCTCCACTTAAAATTTTAATAAATTCGAACTCCTAGAAATTTATTTCATCCATAATCGATACAATGTAATTAAAAACTGCAATAATTATCGAAAACACAAAATGTGGTAATTTTATTTGGTAATACTTTTTTTGAATTATTTATAATTTGTATTTTAGCTTAATCCAATTGTGGACGCTATTGCACAAACGACACGCAATTTTTACATTCCAGGTTGCTTGGCTAAGAGTGGACACACAGACGATACTTACAATACATAGTCACGTGATCACAAAGAATCAACGTATTTCAGTGACTTACAGTGATCACAGAACCTGGAATCTGCATATTCGTGATGTCCGTCAAACCGATAGAGGCTGGTACATGTGTCAAATAAATACAGATCCGATGAAAAGTCAAGTTGGATTTTTAGAAGTAGTGGGTGAGTAATTTAATTCCTTTAAATATCCAAAGTTTTAATTTACAGTAAAAATAAAAGTAAATATGTATATACAAGCTTTTAAAAGTCAGGAGTACTGAGTAAATACGGAATAATTTTAGTAATTCGGAAAAAATGATGGATTACGTAATTCAGTAAATATAAACTCCAATCAAAGAATTGTTTAGTATATAAATATTCAATTCAGTTACTATACATGGAGACTCAACTAGAAGGTCGCAATAATATTTTAGAAGTACCTAGTAGATGCTATAAGATATGTATCACTAACTTTTATAGTGGGTGACGCTATCTTTCATGTAGATTTATTTATTTTTGTTTAAATAGGATTGTAGAGTAAAACATCTTATTAATTAGTAAAAGTAATATCTAACTCATCAAATTATTACTTTTAGAGGCATTGGAATTAATAAAGCATAAAAACAACTACAATAAATATCATGGCTATGAACTTAGAAACACTTGGAAACCCGTTATGTCGAAAATAAAGAAACAATGCATCTTAGAATTTTCTAGAAACACCAACTAACACAACAACTTATTGGAATTCACCTCTCACGTAGTCGACCTGCCGCCCTACAAAGGCATAAACGATCCACTCCCATGACTAGGCCTTCTCGTTTCACTTAACATTTATTAAGTCAACGTGCAAACAATAGTGACGCGGTCGTGCTTCGAAGAAAAATGTGTGTGACCGTGGGAGAATATTTTTCAAAATTAAAACATCTGATGTAAAAATTTGAATGCCTAATTAGCTATATTTACTCCTGTTACATTCAATAATATATTACCGAAAGCGTCAATATTTTAAAATATAATCATGATACCTCTTAAAAGAAGAATACAGAAAATATATATATTTTTTTATATAGATCTTGGTTATTTTACTACCTATTGAAATTACAATTAAGTATTTAAACTTAATTTTATAATTAATAAAACAAATTACAAATCCATAATCCGCTAATATTTTTATTTTGACTTTCAGTATCCCCCGATATCTTAGACTATCCTACAAGCACTGATATGATGGTACGAGAAGGGGCAAATGTTACCCTAAGATGTGCGGTTTCCGGATATCCTGCGCCAAATATAACGTGGAGGAGAGAGGGTGGTGAGCTTCTACCCTCTTTTAGCGGCAAAGACGGTACGAAGGTTAAAATGTAACTTAAATTACCTATATTAAACTTACAAGATCATTTCCCGTTATCAGAATTATTACTAATTCTAGGGTGCATTAATTATTAGTGTCTGTGTTGTATTTTTGATTAATACGACATTTATATTTGCAGAAAGCTCTAATCTATGGTTAGTTAATAGGTAAAACAATTCGCCCCGATGTTTTATTACTATCGATTGACTCTAATGAAAATCATATTTTTAAATTTGTACCACCTATGAATTATATTATTTAGAAGTTCATGAACGATTTTATGCAAATTACAAAATATTATCTTCACAATTCGATTAAAGATAAGTTATATTGTACGGGACTGTTTTGTCCCAGTATTGCACACCCTTAAGATCAAGCTAGACAAATATAGTCTACGCTAAGTTTGTGTTGTAGTTAGGAATAAATTGAAGCATAACGTGTAAGAGTTTAAATAGCTGACCTAGTGAGTTTTACTTTATTACCAAAGAAAGCAAACGACTGTTAAATGCGTAAGTAGTATTCTGTACTTTAGGAATTGAAACGAACTGTGGCAGCTTGGATACCCGCATATTTATGAAGCCTTAACGAAAAACATACATTCTATTTTGTATTAAAATAAATATTTTAACAACTGCGCATATATTAATAATAATTACTTTTGCTATTACACATGATATGTATTAGATTTTATATATGTTGCCGTAATAGTTATATAGGCCTACTAGCTGACCCGTGCGAATATTTCGCAAGTTAAAAGTAGGCTACTTACCTGATTTAATACGTTGATTTAGTTAAATTAATTACGTTTTTTTATTTACATTGGTTTATAAATAATAGTTTAGAACACTTGCATATGGAATGTAAACAATCAAACTAACATCTTGATCTATTTAAACAGATTTATAATAGATGGCGCCTTTCATTAGGAACCATATGAAGATAATATAAACATTTCGTAATCAATTTGTGTAACAAAAACATGAATTGTCAATAGAGGTAAACATAATAAGCTTTAAAATGATGCTTGAATAATTATTTTTGATGAAGAATTGAGGGAGATATCGCTTAGCGTAAAAAAACACATTTGAGAAATAATATAAAATATTAAGATATACACATGTATAAACGAATGGTTTAGTGTTAATTAATTAAGTAATATTTTAAACAAATAAAAAAGAAAGAAATCAGTTGTGGCAGTGCCGACAGAAATGAAAAATGTACAATGATAGACTGTCTGTGTTATAAAACTAGACTACAAACAATCAAGTTTACGTTATTTCTTATTTTTCAGATTTAAATTTTAAATAGTACAAGATACCTAAACATAATAATCAAATTTCGGTTTTAACTCCTGTACTGAACCAACAAAGGTTACCTGAAAATATTTTAGAAAGTCTTATTTTATTATAATTTTAATATCAGTTGTTAAATATTAAAGTTATACAGCTAAGTTGTAATACAAGTTTAACAACATAACTTTATATTTGGCCTATATTGAAAAACACACGTTTCTTTAATGCATTTACATTCGTTACCATAGTGACCAAGTTAGCAAATGTATACATTTAAAACAATGTGAAAGTACTTTGTCCATTTTAGAGGTATCGAAAAATTCACTAATTTAACTGATCTTACTCAAACTAGAATTTAACTCAAATTAGAAACTGCAATGTCCATTTTTCATCGTTGGCGTGACATGACTAAATCCGTACAGCTATTTAGTTAAGCCTTTGAATTTTCCACTGACTACATTATTTCGTCGATTAAGTTCTTTTAAACGATCAGCTGTTACATTAAGCTTCTGGTTTATATTAGTACGTGTGTAACACAATAAAGAAGAAGAAATCATAGACGAAATCAAAAGCGCAAAGCGTCTTACTGACATGCGTATCGAGAGTGCATATATTTTACCTCCCCCAAACCGTGCTCGTTGCGCCTAAATAAATGTTCACTTATAAAATCTGGGCTAAAAGTAACTAAGCTAAGTTAAAACCTTAGAATAATTTTCTTAATGGTTTAATTTAAATAAATGAAGAAAACATTAAGATACAAGATCTAGTGCTATACCTATGTATTTCTGTCAAAAGGTAAACGAAAATAATTTTTACGGTGCAGTAATAAACAAATAAATAACACATTTTTAGTTATAAATAAACTTGGAGTAAAGCTCTTGGGTCATCTCTTAACACTTTTTCATAAATTTGGTATCGTAGATATTACGAAACAAGGATGGGAAGCGATGTTATTTATAAACATAATAGGCTAACATCGCTATTGGTTAGGCTAAAGAACCATATTGCTTTTAACTATCTAATTTTAGTATACGAATTTTAAGTATACTTTACGAGATATGAAAAAATGTATTGGTCCGTTTAGAATATTAAGAAAATTAACACCATTAAATTACAAGATAGAAATTACTAAGGCAGGTAGATTACACATTTACGTAAGTCGATTAAAAAAGTATAGCAGTAGATTGTAATTCTAGAATATATTTGTTGTTAAAAATAAATAAATAAATAAGTCACGTTATTAGTAGAAATATAGGAATTGTTAGTTTTAAGTTATAAGAGTTGTTCATATTGTGTGTTTTTACTTAACATTTTGGATAATTTGTTAAATTCCTAACGACTAAGGAAGGAGATACAGCATATAAAATATTATTTTAGTCCATGATTTTAAACTATGTGTAACATGTAAATTAAAATAAGATATTGAAGCTATTTTTTTTCGTTTCCGCTAACTTTTTATGTAACTGTATAACTATATGGGACGTTTTAAAAATCGTGCGTTTTTAGTGTGTTTTTATTGCGTTTGATAAAAATCATTTATCAATTATTTAGTGTCAGAGAACAGGTATGAATAGATATATGTTTTGTAGGTTCAATGTAATTCCATGGTTCTGATAAAAACTGAGTTCAAGATTTATTTTATCAAATTTTAATTACGGCATAATTTTGTATAAAGGATAAACATTTAATTTAATTCTAAAATAAAATATTCACTAAGTGTCTAATCAGGTTAAACAAATAGCGACTCTTCCAAGAAGGCAAAGGAACAGAAGATTTATCACCACAATCACATATCCACCGTTATACATATCCTGATAACTGACATCCCTATACAAATTTCAGCTGATTCCTATTTTAAACCCTTTCCTATAATCTTTGTTCATGAAGCTACAAATCACTTCCATGATCCGTATCACACCCCTAATGCTTATTTCCGGCAAACAAAAATGTATGTAAGGCAGTCGAGGAACTACAGCAGCTATCTACAGTAGAAGAGAAAACTTTTAATTTACGTCGCAGAGCGGTGAGTGAGAACAGAAGGACCATAACTAACAGGCATTAGCGATCTTCTCGATTGTTGTGGAACGGGCGCAGAACTACATTCTCTAGACGCAAACGTAGAAGCTGTCACTGTATATTTATTCCTACTTGTATAATTTTATGTACTTAGCACTATATATATATATATATATATATATATATATATATATATATGAATTGGTCAATTACCCTCAATAGTAAAATAATTTAGCTTAAGGAATATGCCTTTGTTTATATTTGAGTGTGCGTGTGGATGTATACGAAACATTTATCCACCCCAAGAAATAGTCTAACGTTGGGACAAAGTTTTAGGAGGTTAGGTGCAGGGCTCTATAACAAGGGCTATACCATTTTGATCACTTACCGTGACCCAGTATCGATCGCCTATGACTTTACCATGCTGATAAACGCCAGCTGGTAATATTGCAGTAATGTGCGCGCAGTCGTTAACTCGCTGTTGTAACTCGATGGAAAGGCTTCAGTAAAATAAAATTTAGATATTCTTAATCTGCATAAAGTACGGATTCTAACAGTATAAAAACTTTTATTTTAACTGGTATTTCGAATTTTAATAATCGAAAATATTTGAGTATTTCACAGACTGACAGGGAAAAGTTACTAAGCGAGGAAATTTTTATTTTTGGGTTATAAACAAACTTCCAGCGGGAAAGTAGTAGCCAATGAATTGATATAAACTATCCAATTCACCGATTTGTAATAAAATAATTGCATCATCATGAAATTGTTTTTTAAATGAGCGCGAAGAGGTGCGGCGCTGCCACTCCCGAGTACAGTTGTTTGGTACGGGAATAACGTTTATGTAGATATTGTCTGTTATATAATTGAAGTAATTGTTTATTCGAGTGATATCCGTATTTAAGAACTTTGGCTCAGTTTTTCCCGTAGAGTTAGGCATAATATTTATATATATGTAGATGTAGATCTATTGTTGTCGGACGTATCTCTGTGCTTGTACGTACGGAATTCAAATAATAGATATATTTATATGTCCTTGGTGGAATTAATTTGAATACGTGTTTTTGTGACCCGCTCACTCCAAAATAATTCGAGCTAAGCGAGTCGCCTTTTATACAAAGGTCCCTACTGTACCAATCTTACAAAAGAATAATTAAGGGAACGGAAACGATACTGGGCCACATAGATTGGTACTGTTCAAAACTTACCTTAGAATTTAAATATCACCAAAAGTATTAATATTTCAGCTTATCTCTTACAATGCACAGGATACCTAAAGGTTACCTCAATAAACCATAGAAATATGTATAATTTTAGGTTTATTAACCAAGTTAAATAAAAGTTTATACGCCCTTAATACAAAAAGATAATTAATATGCCCTTAATACAAAAAAAAGATTGAGATTAAAAAAAGAAAACATATATATTTTATTAAATTTAATTTAAAAACCCTTCCCAAAAATAAAATTCAAAAACCCTCCCTTTTAATAATAATTACAGAAATTATACAAAAAATTTTACAAGTTACAAAGTTTTAACATGAAGTACCATGGATTTGTTTTAAGAAAAAAATATATATATATGTCGTTGGCCAACTCTAAAAGGTAATTATAAATAATTAAATAAATAGACAAAATTAATTATGAGACGTCTCTCTGTATAAAAAAAAAGGTGTTAAATTTCTAATGTGTAGCCCTTAGGGCTGAAGTCCGAAATGTGCTAGCTTGCTCCTCCCAATTTATTTAATACTAACATATCCTAAATAGTACACATGTGCAAAATTATTTTCAAAAATCCAGCCTATTTAACACTTAACATAAGAAAAGAACAAATACAGATAGTTCTCATTTTTTTTAATTAACTTCTGTCTCTAATTAAAACTCAGTAGAAAATATTTAGATTATGCATTCCATTTTTCAGTTGCAAGGTAGGCCTTTTCTAATAGTAGTAGTAGCAGGTTGCCTCATTGCATTAAACATCCCCTGCACTTGGACCAGTTTAACTGTATAACACAGATAACAATTTCCTTTTTAGAAAACTTGCAGTTATTTAAATAAGCATAAAATGATAGTTCTTTGAGTTGGCTGTATTTATTAAATTTTGTAGCACAAATAGCAAATTGCTACATAGATGGTGATTGTTAATATAACATGCGTAACGTTGCATAACACTGTCTGTACATGTTAGGTAAGCCACATGGTAACATAAAAGAAATGTTAACGTTTAGTTACATATCAGCCATATATTTTGCTTATAGCTTATTAAAAGTTTTCAATATCTGTTACACTGTAGACATACTACACAGTTATAGTTAATTAATGCATAACACTTTAGGCTTGTTGTGGAAATCTGTTTAGGCTTTAACAATAACAAAAATGATATCGGCTTTATAGTTTTTTGTAGGCTGTAAGATTTACATTTAAAATTTAGGCTGTTGTAAAAAAGAAATATATAGGTTTCTCTAATAAATTGAACAAAATGAGTTAGGAAGTTGTACATGAAGCAAAAGTGGAAATAACCTAATTAAGTTTTACAAGTAATATCTTATAATTATTAAGGTAAAGCTGAAATATTGTACCTGGCATGCGAAAACAAAAGGTTTAGAAGCAAATCATGTTCTTCAGCGACACACGTTACCCCGATCAAATTATTTAAGGTTCGGCAACATTACGACCACTTGCCAGCGTCTAAGAGTTTTCGTTCGTAATGGTCTAATGGCCGACGCTTTCTACGTACTCATGACAAAGCGAGATTTCAACTTAATAGATAAAGAACAGCTGATCGGTTGTGGGATGCTATGGCATTCTAAAGTAGTGTTACGGCTTCAGATACCGTACGGAGTCGACGTCTGGCGGAGAAAAGGATAACTGGGTGAAGGTTAAATACAGAAAGGTTGTAAGTAGGTAAAATAAATGATAGAAGTTGTTGATGGACGTTACACTACGTAATACTTTCATTAATAAAGGTGTACAAAATATAATTCTATACCAATCCTCTAAACTCCTACACGGAATTATGTAATTTACTTGGGTCAAAGCTAATATTTGTTTAGGCCTAATTAGCTAACAATGCAATAGTTGTCAAAACACGGATGATGAATTGTTTGATATAATAAATCATTCGATCACGCGGCAGAACCTCTAAAGAGAGCTGAGCGAATTTCCAAAATTAATTTATACGTTTTAAGGTTTCAACCAACTATTTGGGAAACTGATCTACTTATGAAGGCTCTGAAGCTGCCTGCATGTACGAATATTAGTAGAATTTGTTTGCACCTTAGCCTCCAACCTCCCCCCCCCTCTCATAAGCTCCTTCGTTCCGCTCGCAGCGGAAAAACTCGCTTATCCTTGCGGCCTCGGATTATGGACCGCTTCGCTTCGCTCGTAGTAAACAAACTCGCTTCGGAGGATTTGAACAGGGTACTGTTATTGTTTGTTACGTTTTGGGGAAAAGAGACGGGTTATAAGTTTATGTTAACAAACAAAATTTGCAGAAAAATCTCCTATATAATTTTCTAAATAAAAACCCATAAACGTTCCATTCTAGTACGAAAAATTTCAGAAAATAGTTTCTTCCGGTCAAAAACGTACTTCTTGTTGTTAGTTTTTATTTTTGCTAACTAACTCGTACAAGCAACTTAGAAAACCAACGAGTGAACAACATTTGAACCAAATCGGACGTAAAACGCAGTCGTTAGATTGCAAACACATATGTATTTACAAATTTTAATGAAACCACAAAACGAGTTCTGGGGACCACGATCGGTTCTCAATGACCACTCCCGACCAAAATAGTCACTTCGATAGCTCATTTTTCCAGTGGAAAATTGCTAATAACTACTCTAATAATATTATGTCATACTCATTTACTTTCTATTACAGTGTCCAGCGTCGATGGATCACAGTTAACAATAAGAGAAGTAAATCGTCGTCACATGGGACCATACTTCTGCATCGCTTCCAACGGAGTCCCTCCGTCTGTCAGCAAGAGAATAATGCTCATTGTACATTGTAAGTAAACCAATGTGAGTAAAACTAGGTATTTTAACACGATTTAGGCATAGTTCTGGTACATCTTAATAAAATCATACTAGTCTATCTAGTAACACGTTTTTCCTTTTTTATCTGTCTCAGTTTGAAATTTGTTTAGATAAACTTAAGTATTAGTAAAAATAAGGAAGTATGGAATGTAAAGGGAGACTTATTTCAATGAGCCACTATTAGTACCTTGTAAACTATAAATCAGACTGTAAACTTTAAGTAGGTACCTTTTTTTGTTTTTGATAAATAAAAAATATGCAAGTAAAATTATTTAATTAGCCGCAATTTTCCAACATGCGGGTAATTTTCCAATTGCTAATGGAACCCTCTGCACCTTATGATTGGATTTTATTAGTTTTTTAAACACTTTTGTTCTTGGTGTTTTTTTTTTATGTATACAATGAACCATTTAAAAGTAAGGGGGTATACAGTTTTAAAACCACCCTAACTAATGGGAAGATATTTTAGTATAGAAACATTCTGAACCAATGAAAACGCTCTTAACACCAATAAATAATTTTATAGACAAATAAATAACTTTTTAATTAACAAATAGTGTTTTGTAATTTTTTAAACCCATATTAAAGAGGAATTATTAAGTGACAAAACTACAAATTTATCACATACGAATTTAAAAAAAAAATTAGTTGATAATACGTTCAGTATCAGCTGTTGATTCTCATTGTTGCAAATTGTTTAACGAAACCCTCTGTTTACTACAAGTTCTCATTTTGTGCAGTTTTTGATGTTTTTATATTGGAAAATGAAGGCCATGTTTTATGATGATTTTGAATTTTACTGAATTCTGGATTCTTAATTAGCTGATGTTGAACATCTGTTATCAACTTCATTTTTGATGTGTGACAAATTTGTAGTTTTGTCACTTAATTCCTTAATTGGTCCTCTCACTTCCATGTTTCGCTCTAGTAACTAATTTAAATGTTGTATTAAAACATTTGAATTGCAATTCTATACTTTTAATGCCGTATTTACTATAATGATTACAGTTCCACCTATGGTATGGTTAGCAACAAAAGCGGTTAATGTACGCGCAGGAAAGTCTTTAACTCTTGAATGCAGAACCGAATCGTTTCCCAAAGCGTATACCTACTGGACTATAGGCAATGGAGATATAGCTAACGGTTTGTATAAATATATACATTTTGTTAACTTTGCACTTTTGTTTTTGTGACCCTTTTGGCTACACTAAATGGTTTTTAAAGTGTCTATTTTAAACTAAATCTGCATTTATTGATTTGTTTCAGTAGCAGATTTATTATCCAATGAATGTAATTTTTGTTTTAATATCTCAGTTGTATTAAATGTACTAATCCACTAACACAGATCTCAATGAGAATACATCCTATATTTTAAAGAACTGTTGTAAATATATCTTTGAATTAGGAAAAAATGGCATAAGTCAGAAATTGTTAACTTAACAGGAGAAGCACTTCAAGTTTTGACAAACTCATGGCTCGGATTGCAGTATATATTCAAACAGCAAGAAGAGAAGGGGCTAGGTAGGTAATACGGTAGCAAGTAACTAAGGTGTTGTTTTTCTGTCCGTTTTTCTTAAGGCAACTCACAGCAGAGTGGATAGAGTGGCATTTTCCTGATCAGAAGATACTGGGTTCGAATATCGGCGAGACCACGTAATTTTTCATATCTGTGGTTTGAGGGTAGGAGGATGGAAGTAAAGACAATGGTGGTTGGCTCACTTCCAAGTTTATGGGATATGACTAGTTACCTGGTCTCCGGCTTGGAGAAAAAAAAACTACACGGATTTTTTTTTTAAATTATCTTTCCCCTAAATTCAAAGATATTAAAATTACTAAAGATTACTATGTATTATACAATCAGAAATAATGTATAAAAATAACTTTAAGAGAATAACTTATTAAGGGTTTTGGAATCTAATACGACAAATATGTTGTTTTTTATAATAAAAAATAATTGTATTAATTTGTCATTTAATTGTCCCAGGGCCAAAGTATAAGTCACATGTTGCTGGAATTGGATATAACAGCTTGACGAAACTAACCATTAACTCCGTTTCATATTCAGACCAAGGAGAATACAGATGTGTATCAAAAAACTCTTTGGGAGAAGTAAACGAAACCATTAAAGTCACAAGTAAGTTTATATGCCGTAGGTGAATAATATTAATTAATTGATAGTTTTAAACAATTCGAAGGAAAAACGTTTATATTTGTAATATTTATTTTTAAAAACTGTAAATTAAAGAGCATTAATATAAAATAAAGTTTATTACCTAATCGAGTGACCTCTTTTTTGTATTTGTATCGCGTTTCGGGACTTTCATCCCATCTTCAGACATAATAAATACATTACTGAACTGAGGTCTTCAAACATTAAAATTAATATTCACAAAACACAATTCACATTTAAATAATTACACACTTGACGACCTCGGTTGAATAATTTTTTTATTGCGTTAATTAAAGTCCTGAAACGCGTCACAAATACAAAAAAAGAGGTCACAAGGTAAGAAACTTTATTTTAATCAATTAGTAACCTGGATACTGAAAATGAATTCATCATTAATATAGTTTTATCTTTTAATTATATTGATAATCTTCTAATTAAATAACTGTCTTGATCTGATTTTCATTAGTCTTACCAGGCGAGGAATTGAGGTCAACTGGAACTCCAAGACAAAATGGTAAGAACTATATTAATAAATTTTATGTTTTATGTTATGTTTTTATGGTTTATTATAACGATACGTGCATTATATTGAAGCCATTTTCTTTCAACCGTCAAAAATATCTTATAAATCATAATGTATTCATTTCATACAAAATTTTTTCATTTCATTTTTATTTATGTATATTTATAATAAAAAAATTTCTTCTGATTATTACTTTTAATATTCAGAACTTTTCTCCAATACTTTTAGGTATTGCTTTTGGGCCAAGGACAATTAACAACAACATTATTAAAACATCCGAAGTCACTAGTTATTCTCAAAGTTTTTTCACTTATTCATTTTTATTTTAAAACAAACTTGTAACTAAGTTAACGTTTTACAATGGGTGTGTATGTGAAATGATAAACTAAATAAAACATTCTGATCCCAGTTTTAGTTACTGATTAACATTTTGATAAAACATGCTAATTTTGTACGTTTCAGATAAGTACCAATAAAAAAAAAACTCAGTTTTTTTACCTAAAAAAATTAAATATACAAACTTTTTTTGTAATCGAAAGAACATTTGATCATCCCTTGTGGTCTTTTTACGAGTTAATTATTTTTGAAATATTCAACATGAAATAAACGCTTTACTTTCTGTTTAGGTGGTTGTAAAAGACGATATTGCTATTATTTAGTTTAGCCTTATTCTGTAAAACTCCATGCAAAGTTTCAACTTAGTTTATAAACCCTATTTTGAAATAGAATATCATAAGTGACAAAACAAGTTTTTCTGTACCACTAGTATTTTTCTTTTAGATGTTTGTCTTTGGCTACGAAAATTATTGATATAAAGATCTAAAATATCCTGTTGAATCTTGTGTAAGCTGAACTATGTCAGCAATTTCACTATGCCTCGTTATTGAGTTGCAAATCAATTATTGTACTTACTATTCATAGAATTAGTCCTAGTAGGATAAGAAAACCCCTAAAGCTAATTCCTGGATTATATTTGACAAACATAAGTCTACAAACCTAGGTCTTTTATAATATAATGAGACATACATTAAGAAAATGCTTTAGCCAGAACTAATTTTATTTACAAATAGTTCTAGGTAACACACTGGTACACAGAATTACAAAATAAACGCATCCCATTAATTAATTTTAGTAGTTAAATATTAAATTGTACCTTTACAAAATGGCTTTCTTCCTATTTAAAAATTCATTATTATATGACCAACTGAAAAAAGTTTTTAAATACAAATTTAAAAAGACCTTTTTATATGAATTTGTCTTATTTATTTAATTTGATACGTATTTTAAGTATCAACATATTTAATATATGTGAGGTATTTTACTACTGGGAGTCATTTAGCATGTGTTCGCTGACTAAATAATAATGTGTTTTTAAATTCCTACGTTTGAATCTCTGGTAAAAACATGATTATTACTATGTTAGTTTTAATATTTATTGTTATATATTTCAGAACTAAAAGTTGTAGGAACTGAAGAAGTTATAAGTGCTTCCAAAGCAGAGTCTAGGCGTTCTTCTATTGTTGTAGTAATTTTAACGTACCTTCAGTGGATATTTGTAAAAGTAATAAATAAATATATTTAATGTGTACATATACATTTTGTGAATGCTAGTTTAATTGTGCAATTGTAACTCAATCATTACCAATCATAATATTTGTTATATTTTTGTACAGCAAATTAATAAATAGGGTGCAACTAATACTTGTTTTATTTAAATCCCAGATGTAGACCGAAGCTAGTTTTAAAAAATAAATGCAAATTTGTAGAAAAATTATTAAATGATGTAACGTTAAACTTAAAGAAGAATAAAATATTATGTAGAATTTTAAATTTATTCTATGTTATATTAAATAAAATTTATTATTCTGGGTGCTTAGAATTGTAGAACATGAAATCATCGATTTATGAAATGTAATAAAATAATAACATTTAACATAGCAGTAATTTTGACAGGTACTAATTTCAATACATATATTGCAATTATTAATAGCATGTGTTACACACAACGTTAAATAACAGCTAACAACTCTAATGGTAGTAACGATCTCATACAAATAAGTTTCAAATTTTTCAACGTTTACTACATTAAATAAATTTAAATTATCGTTTTTCAAAATTAATATCTGAGTTTTATTACGGCTTTGTAGTATATAGAACATTTAATTTACAATTATAAATAATACATCAATTTTATTGAAAGAGCAACTCAAACAGTTTTTGCTACAAGTGTTCAATTTGACCAGCACTCGTCTCGCGGTAAACATCGAGTCGACAGCTTAGTTCAGAGTCTTGTAACAGTGTGTTGCGGGGAGTAATTGTTGAACAACAGCTTCAATCCTGTTTCTCAAGTCTGGTGATCAGCTGATAGTAGAGGCATATGATACTTTATGAATCACAAAGGTAAAATTCCCTTGGCGTCAGATAGGGTGAAACAAGCCCTGTCATCTTGCCCCTTGCAGCTAATCCTGCGCTGATCTACAACGGAGACCGATCGCGTACTGAGTTATACCATTGAAGAGGCGTACCATCGTGCTCTTGCAATACAAAAACAAAATTTTAAAGTTGTAGCGTATCAATATAAGAAACACCACTTGCAGTTAATTCAGAAAAAAAGAAAACCTCATAAACTTTCCACTGGTATTTGGCACACGAAACATTCTATTAACGGGAGTTACGTTAAAACTTTACGATTTCGTGGGTATTTGCTGACAAAGAGATGAGCGCATTATGAGTGTTCACATGTATACTTAGGTAAAATGTGGATTAATCACTGAAGACGACACGATCAAGAAAATCTTTATCGTCATGCAGTAACATATAGTATAGTCTGTAGGCTTTAGAGCTTGTAACAACTGCAAACTATAAGAACTTAGTTGTACGCGTCTCCATAAAACAATCCACACAGACGTCACTGGAATTGTTACTTTACAAATACCTTTCAGAACCGATTTCTTAGGACTACACGTGAAAGACTCTCTCGTTCGTTTTTCAGTCACTCTTGGTTGTAAAGTATTCTTCCCTTTGAAAAAACAGCCGGTGTCTTCAAACTGATGGTACCCTCTACCATCAGTTCTTATCACTTTGATTATTATAGTTGAACTATTAACTACAGATTCAGTCACAAAAAGCTTTCTGTTCACTAGTTGCCATCTTTGTTGCTAGCACTTTCTGACGGAAGACAGAGACAGCAATACATGCGCCTGCGCATAGGTGTACAGAGGTGTATCAGAATGAAAACATCTATATTGCAATTTAATTAAATTAAAATTAATTAAGTTTTACAGTCGACGAAGTTGCATATTGTTGGGAGATTTTAATACATTTTGTAATGTTTATTATTAACGCAATTCTTACAAATTCCGTTACCACATATTATGCATTTACAACTGACTAGAAAATACTTAATTAAAAATAATATTTTTATTGAATTATAATTTCCAATGCAATAAGTTTGTCCAAGAGTAGACATTTTTTCAGACAGGTTAATATGCTTTAGTTTGTAGGCTTAACACTTTTTTAATTTTATAACATTTTGTTATTATGCATTTCCTCTGTTAAAATAAATAAATTTTTCATAAATCATAACTGTACACAAATTATGTTCTATAAAAATCTTTAACCATGTCAAGCAAAACAAATAATAGTATCAAAGATTTTCCGGTACGGATTGGAGCTACAGGAAGAAGTAAAATTACAAATTATTATTTTAATACAGTGAATTATTTTAACAATTTCTGACAGTCTGACAATTCATAAGTACTGAAATTTAGTAATACTAAATTTTGTTAAAAAATTTGGCTACCTTTTGTTATCTTAGTAAATATTTGATAAAAATTATTATCATTTTAAAGATAATGTGAAATTTTGGTAAACAGTAATGAATAACATTTAAAAATACAAATTAATAATAAAACTTAGAACAAAGAGTGTGCATCCAAATTATAAATGAACATTTTAAAATATATATAATTTATTACTATCCAGTTAAACTAAAACAATAATAAATAACTAGCTGACCCGAGCTACTATTTTGCAAATTAAGAGTACTTACCTGATTTAATACAGTTGATTTAGTTCAAATAATTACGTTTATTTATTTACATTAGAATGTAAACAATCAAACTAAAAACTGTCATATTAGTTAAACAGATTGTTAATAGATGGCGTCTTTCATTACGAATCATATGAAGTATAATATAAAAAATTGTTTAGTAAATTTTTTGTAACGAAACATGAATTTTAAGCTGTTTGTCTATTTTTAGTCAATATAGCTGGGAACATAAGCTTTAAAATGATGCTTAAATAATTAATAAATAATAAAATGAAAAATAATGTTAAAGGATTATAGTAATGGTAGGATACACGATAAAAAGTACAATAATTACTCTCGGTTGGATTTTTGGGAGAATGAAAATTATATTTTTCCTAAATCACTTATAGGGCACAGAAGCGATAGATTTTGGAAACAAAATTATATTTATATAAGTCTAATTTAAGTTGGTTAAAAAAATTGTATACCCATATTATATTTGGAGTTAACAATTAGTTTATTTTAATTTCACTTTTTTTTTAAGTGTTTACATAATTGTTTATTTATTACCAGATGCGATTTTAATTAAAACGGAATATTTTTGGAGCAACGTTGGGTTTGTGAATTTGATAATCACCCTTTTTCCAAAACTAAAAACATGACATTAACAAGTGAAGTTGTTGATCATAATGTTAGGCAAGAACATTTATTTTTATTTTTTGAGCTTTAGGTAACTCAAACATAACTTTTGCAGCAAGACAAGACAGTAATAGTTTATTTCAGCGCACATGCGATCGCAAAGCAAAATCCACACAACAGCCATAGCAAAGCTTGTGAGTGTTAACATGAGTAACACAATTATATTATTATATTTCTGATAAATATATACATTACATATTAATTATGACACCTCGGTACCAAAATTTAAAATATAAACACACGTTTTGTATTCGATTAAATAATGATGGACATAATTCGCAAATATTAAAATCAAATATGAATATTGAAAAATTATAACACATAATTTAAGAACCACTATATGAAATGTACACACTTATTTAAATACAATTAAATTAAATTAATAAACATTATAGAACCTAAGAAACACAATCATAAATTTTACAATTTAAATTTCACTTTATTCTTCATACAAATGAATACAACATTAAAAGAGTAGAAAAGTAAGCCCAAGCCTCGATGCAAATCAATTATATAGTTTGTTCTCCTTCAATTAACAAAATTGGAACCAGCCCGATACTGACTCGTACCATTGCACTATAAACAAATTAATCAAGCTTCGCTACGCTCCTTATCAGGGGCAATTACTGTCCTGCGACTAACAGCTGTCTTCGTTCACATTCCGTACCGTGTAATTAACTTTTAATAATTACTTTTAGCGCGATGGAGTTGAAATAAAAATAACAATTACGGTGATCAAACATCAAATTCATTTCCTTTCGTCAATTATTACAACATAAGTATCCCTAAAACTATTTAATATTGACAATAACTAAGGCCCAGAATGTTATGTATTACTTTTATTAATTAACATATTATATTTATAAAACTATGGAACTATAAGACGTGAAATTATTGTGAAATTACCAAGAAATTGCTGGTTTTATCAGTAATGACATTTAGACAAAGCTTAACACTAAATTAAATAAATATTAAAAAAACAAATTATGTGTCAATATTTGGGCAATTAATTGTTAATTGGGGAGAAGACTGTATGGTTATACGACCCAAATACGTATATGCACTTTAAAATAAACTTACCCTTATAGAATCGTTAAACTTTGGCGAAAACAATACTTATTTCAGAATCGTACATACGAAACATCAGCTTTCTGCACCGTCAGTCAAAGGACGTTATTAACACTAATCGTTTCAAATGATTGTTATTTTACGTTAATTAACAGTTCTAACAAAGATTGAGCTACAGGAATAATGTCATAGCTATTTGATTGTAGGTGGTCAAAAGTAGATACACAAAATAAAATAGGTTTAGCTAAATCATAGATTAAAAATATAACTCTTCTGTGTTTTTGAAACGAAAACTTCTTTAGCCGCACTTTTTGGATGAGGTAAAATATCCGAACTATCGATACGCGTCTTAAAGAATGACGCATTGAGTTTTTAATTTGTCACTGATTTCTTCTTCTTCGTTTTTTTACACACTTACTGATATAAACCAGAAGTTAAATTTAACAGCTGATCCTAAAAGAAGAATAAATTGATGAAATAGGCGGTGGTAAAGGCTTAAAGGCAATAGTTGGATGGATTTAGTCACGTCACGCTACCGATGGAATGGACATTGCACTTCCTAATTTTGTAAGTTGTGATAAATTAGAGTACTTGGTGATACCTCTAAAATTGATATAGTGCTTTTTAATTTTTTTTGTATGCATAAATTTGCTAACTTGGTTACTTAGGTAATTAATGTATAGAAACGTGTGTTTATTCAGTATATGCCTAACTTAAAATTACGTTGTTACTTTTAATACAAATTAACTGTTTAATTTTAATATTCAACAACCGATATTAAAATGATAATAAAGTAAGCCTTTCTCGAAGATTTTCAAGTAGCCTGTGTTGGTTCAGTAAAGAAGTGAAAACTGTCATGAAAATAAATCTTTTCGTTATATTGGTTTAATCCGAAATTGTATCATTATTTTTATCTTGTCCCCTTTAAAATTTAAACCTAAAAAAAATCACAAACACGATTGTCTATAGCCTAAAGTCAGTAGTATAGGCCTAGTATCGGATTAAACCGATTTAACTAACTTTTTATATTCATGACATTGTTCACTTCTGTCGGCAGTTTTAAGAATACGTCGACGAGGACACAGGCTAATCTACTGAACGGGTTTATCTTACTAGCCTAAGGATAGAATTTATTTATTGTAGATGCGTGAGTAAATTGCCTATAAAATAATACTTTAACACTGTATTATACACCAGAAGTGTCCATTATTTTGTTTTCTCGAATATTTCTTGGTAATACTGTATACAATTTTAAAACACTACCAATATTGTCTACCAAGAATACATACAGTGTAGGTTTCCACAAATTGCTAAAAACTAAATAAATAGGACAACGACCATCATATACTAATATTATAAAGAGGAATTCGTTTGTTTGTATGCAATAAGAAGTAATCTCTGGAACTACTGAACAGATTGAAAGAATAGTTTTACTAATAGAATGCTACACTATCCCTGAGTAACATGGGCTGGAATTTTGATTTAACGGTTGGAACAACCCCTAAAACAATAAATATAAATTGTTATACTTTCCTTAGCTAGAAAGCTGAAATGTTGTACATTTATTTCTTGCAAGAT
>JAGFPH010006539.1:22672-34305 GCA_018207615.1 Philaenus spumarius | reverse complement strand
ACAACCCCTAAAACAATAAATATTAATTGTTATACTTTCCTTAGCTAAAGAGCTGAAATTTTGTACATTTATTTCTTGCAAGATACATGGAAAAAGTAAACTAGATTTGCATTTTGTCACGAGCTGCTAAATGGTGAAAACGTGATAACAACCCCTAAAACAATAAATATTAATTGTTATATTTTCTTCAAAGTTAGTGAGCTGAAAAAATTTACATTTATTTCTTACAAGATTCATAGAAAAAGTATCATAGATTTACATTTTGTCACTTGCTGCTAAGGGGTGAAAATGTAGTAAAACCCCCATAAACAATTTGGATAGTGCTATACTTTCCTTAAAGCTAGAGAACTGAAAATGTTTCACTTATAGTGTTTTATACTAAAGAAAATAAATAATAACACACGCAATTTAAATAGTTACGACTAACGGGTGAACTGGGGGAGAGGGTGAACAGCCCCTTTACAATAAAAATAAATTGTTATACTTCCCATGGTATAAAACAAAATAAATTGATACACCTTTCTTTCATAGATGGTAATCTGTTCATAAGAGAGCAAGGGACGGAGAACTCTAGTAATATTATAAATATAAGAAAAATGGTTCTTGTTGCTATCTTTCTGATGCTGATTAACACATTTTGTATTTAAAGACTTGGCATGGACTCATTTACCACTTCTAAATGAGAAAAAAAAGTTGATTTGTTTGTTAAGTAAAACGTTTGGCATTAAATTGCCATGGTTTTCGATATAGAAGGTTTTTTTTTGTCAAAAAATGTTTTATATTATGAATAAAATAACAAAGTAGCCTAAAGTAATACAATAGCATTACCAAAAACACAACCACTGTTAGGATGAGACAGTTTAAAATTGTATCTACAACCAACTTTAGGCTTTACTAGAAAAACACAAAATTTGTAGTGTTTTTAGATTGATTTTTAAAATTTAATATAGCCTAAGAATATGTACAAAGTACTTTTAAATTATTTAACTATACTTAATTAAGACGTTAGTAACATTTTCAATCCTCAGATCTTAAAAATATAAATTGACTTTCATCCGGCAATCTTTCCAAATTCAATAAAAAGCCCTTATAAAAGTTTATGATAATACGAGTTCTATAGGAATTTAGAAGTAGCTCTCTACTTGCTGTACAACTGAAGTACACAAAAGACGATATATACTTTTATCGTATCGGAATTGGAAGTAAAATCTGTTCTCTGTGTAGTCAAATGTAAATAAACAGAATGTATTTTGTACTGTATCGTTGTTGTCATGTTATTGAATCTCAGATGTACTTTACTATTGGAGTACTGTACAGTATTATTGTTTTGTCAGTTTAATTGTGTCTTAACATAACGCTTATTTTCTGAAAAATGCTCAGTTGTAACATTATAGGCCAAATTTATTTTATTTTTTTAGAAATGATGTTGAGTCAAAACGGGTACTATATAAAGATATACTTTATTGGTTCGGTAATTTAAGATTGCATATTGTAGTGAATTATATAGGCGCACAGCGTCTAAGAAATTTTGCGGGCAGTGAATTGGATTTTACCGACGCGCATTTTCCCGTCACTTTCTACTAGGCCTATATATACATGGTAAATATAGCACACATGTACACATGTTTATATAGCAGGTATATATGTAGTTTACTTGGTACTACCTCCGAAAATGGACATTGTGCTTCCTCATTTCGTAAGTTGTTTTAAAATAGTTTACTTGGAAACACATCTGAAATGGACATTGTGCTTCCTCATTTTGTAAGTTGTGTTAAAATAGTTTACTTGGTAGTGTTAAAATAATTAAGGTGTTTAATATACCTCGGGGTTTTTATTGTTTCTTTTTTGTTCTTATTGAAAGTAATAATTACAACTTACTATATTCGTACTGCAGTACCTATTGTAAAATTGTGTATATAGGCCTATTTGATAGAAGACATAGTATGTTTAGTTTAAGATATTATACGATGTTGGTCTTGTAAAGAAGCGATAATAAACTTACTTACTTACTGTTAAAATAATCAAACTTCAGATTAAACCAATATGATCAACGATTTATATTCATTACAGTTTTCACTTATGTATTCAGTCCCGCGACTGCTTTCTTTAATATTTTTTCTGAAAATTGCTTGTAACATTCTAGAACAAATGTCTTTTCTTTTTTAGAAATGATGTTGAGTCAAAACTGTCACTATATAAAGATATATACTTTACTGGTTCAGTAATTTAAGATTGCATATTATTTAATTTAAAGTGTCAATTGCACCAATTAAAAGGAGGGTTGCACCACTGATATTTACAATTATTTTGTTCGTATCGAATGAAACAAAATTTAACAACCAACTAAATTAATTTAAATGCCTAAAATACTATTCAGAATTTTCATACTGAAAATACCACAATATAATGATAAGACACAGTGTGATAAGAAGTATACACAATTAAAACACTTTACTGTCTCACTACGGCTTAACTAATTGTTGTTCACTCCCAGTAATTTTGCCCGGTCTAAGAAAATACACTTAGAGGGTTTTTTGTTTCGAAAGTGGTCGTAGAGTTTGATGATATACATTTATATTTTCTTTACGGTTCGGCGAGTCACAGATGTTTTGCTTGAATTCATTCCAACTCAGCTTTTCTTTATTTATTTGATTCATGCAAATGTTTCTCCCATTCTTTACGACATAAGTGGCACTTTCAAGTATAAACGGAGATCATTCTGAATATAGATTTTGTCAATTTTTCAAATACAAATTTTCTTACTTTTTATTATAAAATATGAAACTTCTTTGTCCCATAGTTGGCTTTCCGGTAGTATAATTGTAATGAAGCCAACAAAGTGTAATCAGAAAAACGAAATAAGATTGCTTAATCAACTGAACACACTATAGTTTTTTGACCTACAATCCCGTAATTTAACGACACTAGACTGATCTTGATAAATTCAATTTACTTTTGTAAAGTAATTAGTTCTTTTATTGAGTATATTTTTTTTTTAATTGCCGTATTTAATTTATAATTATATATGGTACATTTAGGAAAGACAATAATACATTTTAAACTAAAATTAATTTTATAAATATATCTTTGCTAGTGTAAAATACGAACAAGCGAAATCCCTCAGCAGTCTGTTTAACCGTGAATGGTTAGCGCCAGGGATGAATGTGGTTAAACTGGCCTGACGGTACAGTACCAAAACAAAGTTTCAACTTAAAGATAGTTCTACCCATAATTAAAGCAATGTGACTTTTAAAATAATTCAATTTTCTACCGCCATGAATGTTGAACGCAGGTAACTTTCTCTGACAAAAGACTATTTGAACTTCAGGAATATTTTTGTTTTAATGCTTCCATTTAATTTGTGTTATATGAAATAACTTAATTAATGTTACTAACTTTTACATTTATTTTTGCAGCCAGTGGGGTGGTTATTTATTGTTATTTTTAATTTGTAATTATATACCTGCTTACACGCTTCCTCAGCAAGGGTTAGTTTAATTAAATTACAAGTGAAAAAACATGGGTGAACATGGTGAAAAAACTGTAAGCTGCAAAAAGAATTAAAATTGTTTTCAATGTCGCATATTATGCGAGGTATTCAGTCTATTGGTTCAATAAATGCAGTAAAACCGTACAAGTGAGATAACATCGACCACTATTTGGAGTTATCAGCGTAGCTCAGTCGGTAGAGCGTTGCCATGGAATGGTAAAAGTCCTGGGTTCAAATCCCGGTCTTGGTACATGTTTTTTCACTTGTAATTTAATTAAATATGTATATTTGTTTGATGCTGGTGTGATTATTAAATCATGTCAAATTAAGTCCTACTTAACTTTAAATCGTGGAATCCCATAACTTTATTTATTCGTTAAATTATAATATATTTTTAATATTACATATACATTAAAGTCTAATTATTTAGACAGGAGGTTCATTTTGTAACAGATTTCTTGCTATATTCTATATATAACTTTCCGACCTTTAAGACAATAATCTAAAATGTTCATTTGTTATAGTTTCATTTCTTATGTTTGGTCTAGATTAACCACAATTTAATGGATTCAATTTAATAATAAAATATATATATATACTATTTTATTACTGAACCATACACGTTTTGATCTATAACTATTTTCCATTTCTGTGTAAAGAGAGAAAACAGGAATTGTATACAACCGTAGAACGTTGATAGCTTCGTTTCTTGCCATTGTCTACTACTGGAGGGAGAAATGATTCCCCAACTGAAATCGCACCCTAAACATTAAGACTGGAACCTTTTACACCCTCTTTCCTGTCAATCACGAAGAGGGATGCGCCTGCCCATTATCCATTACCAATAAATGTCAACCGTCAGTGAAGTGAAATTAAGCATTGCTTAGATTCATACCCTCGGGCGTCATCACGTCCCTATTTCTTCGAATCAAAGCGTTAAAAAAAAAAAAAAAATAGATCAGATTTCCAAATACCATTAGTAGGCCTGGTATGGGATTGAAAGTCGAATATTTGCCCCAGTAGGCTGAAGTAAGTTGAACAAATCATGTTTACACCACCCGCACAATATTAAACTATAAAGATAGTTATTTATCAATTTAACCATCCGACATGGAACATAAACATGGAAAAAGTAAACTTTCGTGAAACGGAGTTCAAAGTTTACTCACGAATTTTACTACCTTTATATTTTATTTTTTTAGTATGCAAAAATAATCACAAAGGCCAAAGCGCTTTCACACTACTCAGAAAAATTTGTAGTATACAAACATTAAATAACAAATTTTTTTTAATGCTTAAGTTTTAATTATTGCGTAAATATATTAAATAGTATTATGACTTACCTCATTACAATCTATTAGTGCAGTCACTTTTTCAGATCATGGTCAATTCTGGTTTTGTGAAGAATGAGTTAGTCTATAAAGAACAACAAAATTGTTTTATTGATTCATATAAAATACAGTTCATAAAGTTCCTTCAACCCTTTCATTATTTTGGTTACTGAACATAATTTACCCCAACTTTTTATATATCTTGTGTTATATAACAGGACCTATTTTTTGACATCCGGTTCTATGATTTTGTGGGGCTTGAGGGGGAAAGGGGGTTAACAATTTCAAATGTAAAGGTAAAAGCTTATTAAAAGATACACAGAATGGCGCAAGCTACAGCTTATTTTGTTACTTCGTTTCAGAGTAATGGAAAATCAAAGTTCTGGAAAAATTATATTTTTATTTTAACATCAACTCTTCTAAATGTAACTAAAATGATATCCTGTCTTGATAAGATTTTATTTGAATTTGTTTAATCTAGTTATAAAAACATTGACGAAATAACCACTTAAAAATATAGTACGCTCAACAATCTACTTATTCCTAATATTTAACAAATTAATAACCTGCTTTCGTGTTATAATAAATATATAATTTTCCAGAACTTTGATTGTCCATTACTTTGAAACGAAGCCAAATACAAAGCCCTAGTTTGCGCCATTCTGTTTCTCTTTTAATAAACTTTAAACAATTTTATTACATGACGTAACTTTACATTTGAAATTGTTAACCCCTCTTAGCCCCTAATCCTCAAAAATCATAGAGGGTCATATCTTATCTTCTAAAGCGAGAGATAATTGTCTGTCTGCTAAATGGATCTGGAATCTCCTTCTAAGGATTTTTGATTTTTTGATTTTATATGGGGCTTTTGGCCACGAGAAATCGATGGGAAATGGTCACCAGTCTGGGAAAATTCGTTTTCTACGTCTTTTTATTAAATTAAAAAGTGAAATTTGTCCATTTTAAACAATACAAAGCACAGCTGATGCAAATGTTTTCAATGTCATTACAATAATCATCTGTTTTCTTTTAAACGAAGCACAGCTGATGCAAATGTTTTCAATGCCATTACAATAATAATCTGTTTTCTTTTAAACTGTATTTTATTAGAGGTAAGCCTAATGTTGTATCTATTTATAGTTACCATGGCAACGAATACTTCTGCTAAATAAACATACCCTTTATTTAGTTTTTTAATGTTATAGGCCTAACCTAAACGATGTTCACGGAAATTTGCAATAATAGTAAGCAGGACTATAATTTCAATAACTGTTATTGAAATTATAGCTCTGCTTATAATAATTGAGCTTTAGCTCGGTCTCCTGGTACTATGTATAAAATGAGTCCTGTTAAGCAACACAAAATAAAGTTTTGTTAACTCATTTACAGTAACAAAAATAATTTAGCAGTTAAGGGACTTTATGAACACTCTGTATAGTTTACATTATAAATCAATTAAATAAGATGTGGCGTTCATGTTAGTTTGTATTTAGATAACGCCACCTTTCCATAGAAACTTGTATGTTTGGGGTTGAAAAATCTTGTGTTGATTATAGTTAGAACTTATGTTTACTAAATTGTGTTTCACTGCAATTCTATCCTGTACTAGTTTTTAAACAAATCATAAATATGATTTATTTCTCCTTTTCTCATACATTTTCTTTCACATAATATACTTCAATAATGTTATTATAAACTGACAGTAAACGCATTCATATGTTCCGAGTGTTATAAGAAAGAGCACAAACTTAAATATTACATATAAAATATAATAAAAGTAAAAATACAATTTGTAAATAGCAGTAAAATGTTAGGTACTTTGTTACATCTCGAGTTGTTTTAAAAGATGGATGAACGTATTTTTATAGTTGTGCACAAATATTAAACAAGGCTTCGAATAAAAGTAAACATGTTTTAAGATATTTAGTTTTTGCAGTTGAAAAAATAAGTTTCATTGAATTACAGTACTTTAAAAACAGTTATATGTATGTTTATCGTACACATATCATGTACGTACATAATAGATTATTATCAAGTGAGAATAACTTTAAAAAATGTAGGTTTTAAAAACACAGACATAGTTCCTTAAAGTATTGTTTTTATTCCTTTGAAATGCTTTTCATTGCTGAAGAAGACACAACGCATTTCGTTTTGCTGATCACAGAAATAAAAGGGGAAAGAATTTCAATTGGTTACAAAACTTCTGTTTCGATTTATATTGTAATCACTTGGGATTTATACTTTCTAGATTCGTTAACTTTCTAATTTAAAAACTAAATTACAAACTGGAAAAAATACTTTACTTGTAAAATATTAGATAGATTATTAGGTTATACCATGTTGTTTGAGCGTGTAACACATCGTTTTGCTATTGTCTTTCGTTAATGTTATTTTTAATATGAACAATCTACAGAGCCCTTCTTTGAAATGAGTTTACCGCACATTCTAAAACTTTACCAGTTAAATATAAGTCATTCAACAAAAGATTAAGTTATACACATTTTATTTGGAATTTTAGTATAAGTATTTGCAATCAAGTTTAAAATTATATTTTATTTTGTACATAAAACCACTTTTTACCTGGAAATAATCAAAAAGGTTGGAATAGTAATCACATGTTTTATTTTATAACGCAATATTTATTTTAAATTTTATGTCTTAAATCTGCTGTAGTCAAACAAATGATAATAAATAAATAGAACAAAACCATCAAAATACACTATGCTCATTCAATACTTATTCAATACACTATGCTTTTCAATACTGTTTTAAAACTAAATCCTTTAAGTGTTAATGCTTAAAAAATATATAAACTGATGAGAAACGATGGATAGATTAGAGAAAGTTGTGTATCGAGGAGAGAAATGGGAATGGGTGTCCTGTATTAAAAAGTGATGTGAAGGTTTGTGTAGAAAGTAAAACTAATATGCGGTCAAGATTATGGCAGATGCACATCAAATAAGTAAAATAATGATAAATGAAAGTAGTAATAACGGGGGAAAGTAGTAAAAATAAATTATAACAATTGTCGATTACAAAAAATAATGACATAATATGATAGAAACAAGGTTCTGTTTAGAAATTGAAACTTTAATAACCACTTATAAATTTACTGTTTATGTCAAACACATGTATATGGTTTTATACCAGGACCATCAAAGTTTTATTTAATGCACAGAAAGGATTTTAAAATATTTGGTCTTTAATGGTTAAAACAACCAATAAAATAATAAGTATTGTTTTATATACGATTGATAGTGACGACCGAAGGTACTTGGTAGAATTCCATTATAATTAAAGGACAAACACAATTTTTTTGTAAGTTCTACAATTTTTTATTGAAGAAGTCGGCAAGACTCAATAAAAAATTGTAGAACTTACAAAAAAATTGTGTTTGTCCTTTAATTATTGTTTTATATAGTTTTCTTAAAGCTAGAAAGCTAAAGACGTTTATATTTATTTCTTACACGATACATATAAAAAGTAAACCAGTTTTACATTTTGTCACGTTTTGCTAAGGGGTGAAAAATGTAGTAACAACCCCTGAATCTATAAATATTAATTGAATATTGCTTGAAATTTGGTACGCATATTACTCATATGCAGTAGAGGTGCCCTAAGAAAGGATTTTAAAATATTTGGCTATAAAGGGTTGAAACAACCCATAAAACAATAAGTAATGTTTGTTTTACTTTCCTTAAATCTAGAAAGCTGAAATTTTGTACACTTGTTTCTTACACGATACATATAAAAAGTAAACAAGGTTTATAATTCGTTACGTGCTGCTAGGGGTAAAAATGTCATAACAACACCAGAAAAACTATAAACATACATATGTATACTTTCCTTAAAGCTACCGAGGATATATATTACAAATTTATTTCTTACAAGATACATAGAAAAATAAAACAATTTTACATTTGGTCATTTTCTGTTAAGGGGTGGAAATGTAGTAGCAACCCCTTAAACCACAAATATTAATTGAATACCTCCTAGGAACGTGAAATTTTTACTCATATTGCATGAGCTATAAGATAGGATTTTAAAATATGTATCATTTAAGGGGTGAAATATTCCCTAAAACAATAAAAATTGTTTGTTTGTGTTCCTTAAAGCTAAAATTGTTTACATTTATTTCTTACAAAACACATATAAAAAGTCAATTATATTTTGTTAGGTGCTTCTAGTGGTGAAAATGTAATAACAACCAAGCAATACATATTAATTGGTATTCTTTCTTTAAAGCTGGAGAGTTGAATCTTGGCACTTATTAGTTTTAAGAAAATATTTTAGACGTAAGCTGATCAAACAATCCCGATCTATGCATTCGCATATTAAAGACGAATCTTTGTGATCCTAAAACATCCAGCTAAAGACTGTGATTTACCAGTCTGTGGATTTAGTGGTCGAAAAGAAAGACGCTCTTTCTATGATTTTGTTATTTTGTAATTGGTGTAATTTATTCAGCCCACATATCATGTCGAAAATTATTAACGGGCAGCCAATGACCAATAAATACTAAAGTAATTGAAAGTACATGTAATAATTCATTTTCGTGAAATAATAGATGAAATAAAATGAGAGGAAAATACTACAATTATGTAACATAGTGATGCGAAAAACAAAGTCCGCAAAGCATGGGAATTGAGCTAGTGTTTTTATAAATGATGATCTCGATTAGACTCTATTGTTATCAATATATTACTGGCGTTGATATATAACTGGTTGACGATTGCACCAACGCTGTAACATTTTTATATAGTATTTCCGTGTTTTGTGTATTTATATAATGTACGTAAAAAATATTTCATTTCAATGTGCAGTGCGATGTTTTATGTTGTAATTTGTGTGTATATGTGTGTGTTCGTAATTTTTATTTTCGTTTGACGTGCTCACATTTGAGTTTAGTTATTTCAACACCTGAAGATTAGAACCTGTTCTCGAAACGCGTAGTGTAAACTACAAACTAAGTTGCATGACGGAAATCCAGGTATATGTATATATAGGTATACTACATTTAGTTTCAAATATTACTGTATCGATTAGTTTACGTTTTTGTTGTAGTACTTCGTATAAAGTGTTCCGTAAAATATGACATTACCTGGAAGAAGTAGAATTGAACTATAATACATTCTATATAAGCTTAGATTTTATTTGTTGTCTTTAGGAATAGAAATTTTAATAATTATTTAATCCACGAAAATAATTGTATATTGTTAGGACAAATATTTTTATTTTAAAATTTTATAATTAAATTAGATTTTTCACTATTTAGCCTGTTTTTGTATCAAATAAAGGAAGGAATTACAAACTGGAACATTATTTTTGGTAGTACCTAATTTTAAAACATTAAAATTGATATTGCTTTTAAATTGATATTGCTGAAAAACTCAAAATGCCACAACATTTGTGGGATGTCGTTTCTAGGTCAATAAAATTATTTAAAAATATTAATTCTTGTTATGATATAATAGAAGGTAAAAGATATTGGTGCAAATAGTAGAATTTTAATCTTTAAATGTATAAGAAACTATTACCTTGAATTAAATTCAAATCCATGTCTTTTACGTAGTTGTATTACAACTAAAAATGGCTGTAAAATAAATAGCTTTTATCTATACAAAAAAATTAAGCTGAATATAAACACAAATTTTATTTGCAGATAATTTTCAAATTTTTTATTTTACATTTTTATCAACTAATTAAATAAATGGTATCAGTTAACTGACACAAACTTTCTCCCAACTTACTGTAGTCAAAAAAAAATTGTTTTTAATCATTTTATTTACTACTTTTTAGAACAAAACAAAAAAATAATATTCTACCTACATCAATCGTATAAAAAATTATTTTCCCAGGCGGGATTCGATCGCGCGACCTTTGAATTACTGGCCGTGCTCGCTACCGTGGTGCTACCCCGTGCGGCCGCTGACGCGATGCTAGATTGACAACACAAACTTGTTTATTTTTAAACATTATTTCCCCATAATTATAAAACGCCGAAGTTTTGATAAAAGCGGGTGGTGTCATTTTGTTCGGCATCTTAAGCACTATAAATACTGAAAATTTGATCAAAATTGTTAGAGCAGTTTTTGAGAAATTTGCATTTTTGTCATTTTTTATGGGTTTTTAGAGATAAATTACCCTTAAAAATTAGAAATTCCAAAAAATGAAAAAAATGCCTGTAGATATTAGGGTTTAGTACCTACATACCAAATTTCATGAAAATCGGACCAATAGTGTCCTCTCTGGTCGTGTATACATACAGACAGACTGACAGACAGACACCACTCTAAAAACACTTTTTTGGGTTCAGGGAGCACTAAAACAAAAAATTCCACTAAAAATATTTTTGGGTTCAGGGAGAACCAACACAGAAAATTGCACTAAACAATTTTTTGAGGTTCTGGGAGCGCCAAAACAGATAATTTAACTGAAAATTCAAATTCGAACATTTTTACGAAAACAATACTTTCTCCATATACTACGTATAGGGTGGAGAAAGTAAAAATCAACGTTAGCTTAGTACAGTAAACAAGGTTTGTTAGAACAAATCCAACGGATAATAATATGTTCGTTAAAAGTGAAATTTACTGTGACGTCATAAATAAAGTAGTTTATATTTGGCAGAGTAAAATAGTGCCCAAAGTAATCACTGTGAGTTAATTACTTCTCGGGGGAGATAGGCAACGTGAACCGAAGCAGCTGTTAGTGCTAGAGGACAGTAATTGTTTAGTAACAAGGAAGGAAACCGCTAACCAAACATGACTAATTTGTTTAGTAGTAGTTTGTCCTTGTACCACTCAGTGTCA
>JAGFPH010006539.1:0-16273 GCA_018207615.1 Philaenus spumarius | reverse complement strand
CTATCTTTGAGTAACATAGGCTAGAATTAATTTTGATTTAAGGATTAAAACAACCCCTAAAACTATAAATATTAATTATTGCTATACATTCCTTAAAGTAGAGAGCTGAAATGTTTTACAAGATACATAGAAAAAGTAAACTAGATCTGTCCAATAGGGAATTAAAACGTAACAAAAATATATCTTGAAATTTTGGTTAAAATGTACGGTTTTGAGTCATTTAGGTTTGAAAATTTCAAACCGCCGCCATTTTGAAGCGCACTATTCGATATAATCGCTTATTATTCTTAAGATAGATCTTTGTTAGGTTAAACTTCATGCCAAGTTTGAACTCAACCAGTCAAAGATTTCTCTATCTAAAAAACGAAGCATTTCCGAACCCATATTTATAGGAACGTTTTTCTTTATTTTCACTAGTAGAACACGTCCTGAAAGTTTTTCCACTTCTTCCTGAATCACAATGTATAAACGTTATTGGAAATGCACTTTAATCATTGTTTGTTTTCTCATTTTGTAAATCTTATGAGTGTAGCTTCATCGTAAAATGTTTCATACATTATCGAAACTTTCCTTTTACAAAACTTTTAGATCGGACATCCTTAACTAAATCGCACCCTTTTATATTGACTTGATGCATTTTGACATGCTACCCCTCGCCTCTCATCAGAGTCCTGTCAACTTCTTCACGTTTATTGAACCGTTATTCATAAAATGTTTTATTATTACAAAACGTAATTAGACGAGTTACTTCAGCTACGAGTCAAGGCTTGGTGTTTAAAGTGTAGATATTTAAAACCATATATTTACTAGTAAGCCCACATGCTAAATCAATGCCACATTAATTAGATATACATCAGAAAAACAAATGCTAATTACAAATAAATAACAAACATGATATATAATATGCTTACATAACTATAATGTGGGAATTGTTAAATCGGCAAATGTGTACAATTATAAGGATAATATTTAATTCTAAAATATTTTTAGTGATAAAAAAATATAAAATTTATTATGGCTACTCACTTTGAACATGTATAGGTATTTTCAAATTTGTATACAAGAAATGTTGGCTATGTGATCTGTTTTGAGGTTAGAAATTATTGAAAATTTATGAGAGACTACAATTAATTATAAGAAGTAGGAATAATATTTCACGGTGTACAAAGAGTAGGGGAGAGTTGCCTAAATCGTACCACTTTGGAGTATATGAATTTTTACACTTACAAATTATTGCATTTTGAGTTAAACTTAGTATAACATCATAGTATAGGGTGTATAAAAAAGGAATTTACAACTTTGGAAACTCATATTGAGTTAATCATTTAACTTAGAGACATGGTTTTGGTCAGATTGTAGCAAAATACATCAAGTTTTTCACCTTATACTTAAAGAGGTTCAATGTGGCTTCCATTGGTGATACGGTACGTATCCCATCTGAGGTTGATTTCTTGCCAAACCCGCTGCAGCATGTCAGGTGTGACTTGTTCAATTAAGAGGTAGATCCTACTTCTAAGCTGGGGTAGAGCCGGCAAGGGCCATGTAATTATCGCTCCTAGGCCCAACCATTTACAAGCTACATTTAGGAAATCCCGGGCTTCCTAGAGGTAGTGCAGCAGTGTGCCATCTTGCATAAAGTGTAAATAGTGTTTTTGGTCATCCTTGTCAATCTGTGGGATTAAAAAGTTTTCCAGCATTTTTAAGTAAATTATACCGGTGATAGCCTACTGGGAGGATATTTATTATATTCTGTACGAAAATATATTGCACAGTTGTCGCAGACTTCGACTCTTTAACCCAAAACACAAAGCGAGGACGCTCGGAACCAGTAAAGACACCTAAATTTGCTGCAACTGCCGATAGCGCTTGCGGTGCCGTGATTCTATACTAGCATACCACATGAGTCAAAACTTGATCTACTTTTCTTCAACATGACACCAAAATTAAGTCTGTAAGTCGTATGAATAAAGTTGTAAGAACTTTTAAATTTGTAAAGTTCTTTTTGATACACCCTATATATCTAATAACCTATTTGTAAAACTTCTTTAAGCTACATACAACTAAAGAAATACCACATAAAACGAGTTTTTCCAAACCCTTCCAAGTGGTACGATATAGGATACGAGTTTCTCAAATCGTACCACTCAGTTTCCTAAATCGTACCTAGTTTCCTAAATCGTACTTCTAATGGATATAATATAATATTTAAGAATGAAAACTTTTTATGAAAGGTTGTAAAAAGCAAACTTTATTTTAAAATACATTTTAATTACAGCATTAGTAGAAACAAACTATGTTTAGGTTACACGTCACTCAAAAATAAAATAAAATCAATCAAAGTTTACAAAGTTTTAAGTTGTTTTAAATTTTACAATCAGGGCAAATATAATGTTTGAGTCCAGACTTTATTAGTCCAGCGCATCTCTCGCGGACCCAAGTTTTACAATTTAAACATTGTACCATATCTTCAACAGAGGTTTCCTCACAAACGCTACAATACTTCATTGCGAATTTTGAACACAACACCACATTGATCTGAAGTTGTGGGTAAGCATGATGTTATAGCACTCTGTAAATTCCTATTTAATGAGGCAGGCTTCTTTTTGGAATCAATTGATTTTTTCAATTTATGGTTTTTTTTTCTTTTTTAATTGAAATTTTTGATTTAGTTTTCCCCATTTTCATTTTTAACTCCCTTACTTTTAGTTCACTAGATTCTGTGCTTTCTCGATCTGGACTAGGGATGTTTGGCCAACTAATTTCCAGAATTTGGAAAAAACTGTAAAGAAATATGAAGAAACTGGAAATGTAATATCATGATTGTTTGAAGACAGTCTCTTATCATCAAAAAAACTTGGCTACGGACGACGTAAGGAAAAGAAAAAAAAATCGTAATTATTATTGTAAATTTATGAATAACTTAAGCTATAATGCTGATTTTAAACATGCCTAAATGATCAACTACTAGGAAGGCAACCATTTAACCAGTACAAAGCCTGGATAAAGTGTAATGGGAATGAGATTTTATACAGGGTGATTCAGAACTATGTGGCAATGTCTCAATATCCCATTCTATAGCTAAAAATAAGAAAAATATTTCATATAAACATAGGTCCGAAAACGCTTCGTTTACCATAAATCGGTTTTTTTGAGTAATTTAGGTTAGAAATTTTCAAACAGCCGCTATTTCAAAACGCATTACTGGATTTAATCGCTTATTTTTCTTGAAATGTGTCATTGTTAGGTTAAACTTCATGCAAAGTTTGAACTGAATCAAACTAGATATGAATTATTTTGTACAAAAAACAAAATGGCGGGTATCTGGAAAACAAAGCCTTTTCGGGCCTATGTTTATATGAAAGTTTTTTCTTATATTTAGCTATAGAATGAGCTTCCGCGACATTGCCGCATAGGTCTGAATCGCTCTATATATTTAATTGCTTCCAGCTTAAATAATAACTTATTAAAATGCTGTTGATGACTCCTCAGGCAATATTGCTATTGGTAAACTATTAATATTGAGCACGCCAAAGTATTTCACTAAAATTATTTCACTTGCACTTTCTCCGCAACACATTAACTTTTCCCCTATTTCCCTCACAATTCTAGACTAAGTATTATTTGTATATTGATTTAGCAGTTCGTTTAAAAAAACAGTGTCCGATAGTGAAAACAAAACAGTGTTGATGATTCGGAAAGATGTGTTTTTAAGTAAATATTGAGCTTGACTTCATAGTGAGAAAATATATTCATAAAATAAAACTAATATTAAACTCATAACTAATACGGTTATTAACACAAACGTGATTCAATGACAAAGTTGCCATCTTCAGTGATGCATGAGCTGCAATACTCAAACTATAACTAACCTAACCGTGTTTCATGTCCCATATTTATGCAAAAGGGACGTGGCTTAAGGCTACGTTACATTAGTAAGGCGTCAACCAATGCCTAGCGTAATTGTAACTATAGCCATCATCTATATATATAAAAGCGAAATACCACTGACTGGCTGACTCATCACATTATCTCAAAACCCATATCACCTAGGAACGTGAAATTTGGTACAAATATTGCTTATAGGGGCACTAAGAAAGGATTTTAAACTATTTGGCCTTAAGGGTTGAAACACCAGTAAAACCCTACCGCCTAAGAACGTGAAATATGGTACACGTATATGTCATAGGGACTAGAGACGCACTAAGAAAACATTTGGTCTTTAAGGGTTGAAAAAACCCCTAAATCCCTAAATATTTTGTGTTATACTTTCCTTAAAGTTAGAAATCAGAAATGTTGTACATTTATTTCTTATAAGATACATATAAAAAAATAAACAAGGTTTAAATTGTATCACGTTCTGCTATGAGATGAAAATGTACAACAACTCCTAAAACTATTAATACTAGAAGTTCTGTGAACAGTAGACCTCGCTCGTTGAAATAACAAATGTGATTTTGAGCTTAGGTTAAAAATAGTGTGCCAGTAAGGAAGTAAGCACAAGGTTTTTTCAGTGAAACATAATTTGCAATTCCCGCGATTCCGGGATTTCTAGTTCTCGTTTTTTTCCTTTTCTTGAGCTTTAACTGCTAAAGATTTTCTTTTAGAGGCATTGTGTTTTATTTAGGTAAGAGAGCTAAAAATATCACGTTATAGAATGACAACATACAATTACATGTTTACATACTTAAATAACTAAAACTTAACTATGTATTTACAGTTCCATAACTTCCATATTTATCATTAATATACCATATTCCAATATTAGAAATAATGAAAACAAACGGTGTTAAAACAACGTGATAATGACCTCAAATTTATTCTCAACCTATGTACCTACACTTCCCACGGTGTCCAACGGTCATTTTTTGTATGTCCTTAATCGCCGAGGGGTTTCATTTGTTTCATCTCGTTTTGTAATTCAAATAAAGCAAAGTCAAATATTTTTATGAAATTAACAATGATAATTTACAAGTATCAGTTTAATTATTTTATTTATTCTCTACACTTTCTTATCCTCTACACTTTCTTATTATTATATGCCATTTTTGGGCAAAGCATATATTCCTAAATTACTATTAAAAACAGGCCTAGTTTAGTTAGCATCTTGTAGTAGGAAGATAAAAACAGGTGTTTTCAAAATAAGAAATTTGAAATTGATAAATATTTGTATACAATTCTATTTATAACTAAATTACGAAACTTTTTTAAATTTATGAAAAAATTTGCAATAATTTTTACTAATTTTAATGTAGGCCTAAAGTTGAACTTTTTCCTTTTGTTACTGAACATGCTAATAACTAATAAATGTTTCTTGAGCTAATATCTTTGTTAATTTTACTTCAATCATTTTTTTACTATCATAAATGCATTCTGTGAACCTTTATCTACAAAAAAGCTATGGAACACTTTTGAATTGGTTTAGAATAAACGTATAAAAACATGGTTGAAATACAAAAACTTGGACGATTTTTAACAAATTTGAAGTTTACGGCCATTTTGTGAGCTTACCGTTAGAGATACGGAAAAAAATCAAAAATACAATCTTGTTGAAAATCAAATTTGCTATTAACAAAATATCATTAGTTTTTAAATTCGACTTACGGTTAAGCCACAAACTGGCTTTTTAAAAAAGCTTACACTGAGAGAAACGGTGCGGCCGCCATTTTTATTTTATTTAAGGGGTTAAAAATTAAAAATGGAAAAACCTTATATATACATGGCTCGGCCTAAGAATAAGGAACATTCATGCAAAAAATCATCAAAATCGGTCAAGGCGTTTGACCGAAATCGTGAGACAGACACACAGTCACACAGACACACAGACATACAGACACACAGAAACACAGACGAAATGCAGAATGGTCGAGTTAAAACGGAGACCTCGCTTCGCTCGGCCAATTAATTTAATGCCGCCTAGGAACGTGAAATTTGTTACACATATTCCTCATAGGCGCTAGAGGCACAATAACAAAATGATTTTAAATTTTTGGCATTTTAGGGTTGAAACAACCCCTAAAACAATATATATTGTTTGTTAAACCTTCCTTAAAGCTAGGAAGCTTAAATTTTGTACATTTATTTCTTAAAAACACATATAAAAAGTAAACCAGTTTTACATTTTGTTATGTTCTACTAATGGGTGAAAATGTGATAACAACCCCTAAAAACAATAATTATTAATTGATATCTCTTCCTTAAAGCTATAGAGCTGAAATTTGTCAGTTATTAATTTTTTTAAAAATATTTAAAGACGTAAGCTGATCAAAACTATGCCGATCTGTGGATTAAAGACATATCTGGGCGATCTGCAACGTCCAGCTGAGTCTGTGATTTACCAGTGTTTTGATTTAGCAGATAATCAAAAGAAGACGCTCTTCACTCTGAATTCTTTGTTTTGTAATTTTGAATTGATTCATTCAGTCCACATAACGTGATGAAAACGATTGACGGGCCACCAGTGAAAAAGAAAAACCAAATAAATTCAAAATACATGTAATAATTCACTCTCGTGAAATAAAAGTTGAAAGAAAATTTAAAAAATACAATTATCTACTTTAGTGATTAAAAAAAAATATTTCCAACTTTGAAAAAAGTATTTTTCTATTTCTAACTTTTAGGTTAGGTTTTATAGTGAAGACCTGAACCTTGCTGGTTATTTTAACCTTTATTATATCTGCTGTTCAAGATATGAAATAATTTGACTTGAACATTTAACATTATTTACCACCTTAGTGTTGGGGTTATTAATAATACACCTTTATTATAAAGAAAACATAACATGATTATAGAAGGTTCCAACGGGGTTGGCGTGGGGAAAAATGGAATTGGTATTAAGAGTAAAAAATTCCATTTTGCCATGATCTTGTATGTGCTGTAATTCTGGTAACGTACCGCTCGCAACTTTACAACCTTCACCAGAACTACGATTATGATTTACTTTTTGGTGATCACCCTGAGCAAGGCCGCTTCAATGATAGAATTAGAAAATACAATGGTTGCTTTCAGATGACATCTTTTGGTGCTAAACAGATTTTTGAAGATGGTTTTATGCCAACTTTTAAAGTGCAAAGCCAAGTTTACCATTTATACGGAAGACACATTTCAAAGAAGAGGCTAAACTTTTGCAAGTTTATTTTGCTGGTAAAGATGAAAAAGTGTCTCGACTTAGGTGCTCCAACTACCAGACGTCAAACTATTGTGAGTTAAACAGCTGCAAGATATGCTTCATAGTGAAAATAAGTACATTAGAGATTTATAAACTGCTATAGATAAGGTATACCGTACCACAGAATTGCGGATATTTTCAAATAGTGATTCACGCAGACAGAAAGCCTATTATAGTGCTAGCACATCTTATGAGAAAGCTTTAGTAATAGTTGGATATTGTCGTTCAAATCCATGATAATAAACTAATAATACTCTCAAACAATACATTACTTTTGTTTGCATTAAAATATATTTTTATATGGGTCTTAATTATTTATTTAAAACTATTTTACTATATTTGTTAATATAAAAGTTACAAGAATAACAACATCCCAAACAAGTTAACAATTCTCAAGCATCTATTGTGTTAAGTTTAGCTACATTTTCCAGTAATACAGCTATTCTACTGTTTCTAGCTATTTTCTATTTCCAAATTATGGTTTTCATCTAAACAATGCTTAACCATAGCAGATTTATTTGGAATATTGTACTTTAAATGAGAAAAATGTTCTTTAGTTCTTTCTTTCGTGACTTTTTGGTTTGGCCTATCTATATATATAAAATCTAAATACCACTCACTCACTGACTCATCACGAAATCTCAAAAACCATTTCAAAAACGTATTGCAATGAAATTTTATATGTAGCTTCCTCTAGGGCCGTTAGTGCTTGCTAAGAAAGGTTTTCAAAAAAAATCTAAATTTTAGGGGGGTTTGGGGGCTCAAAGTTACTAAAAATCCCCATAGTAAATACATAGTATAAAATATTTATTTATAAATTTTTTTGTAATATACATTTAACTTTGATTTGTCTATCCGTGCAAAGCCGGATCGGGCCAGCTATTACAGTATATGTCTTTAGACACATTTCACAATAAACTCCAGATTTGTCATGGTCTTGAATTTTATCTTTAGGATTTCCTTACATTTTTTACAAAGACTATTCTCAGATGACTATGCTACATTTAAATTTGCATATTTCTCTGGCAATTAGATATTATATCCTATAAATACGGAACATTAAACACTGTTAGGTTAGTTACAGTTTGATTGTTGTAACTCAAGCATCACTTAAGATGGCGTTTTGTATTTGAAATGCGTTTGAGTTAATAAACTTATTAATTTATTGTGAGATTCTGTGTTAAATTTGTCTTCTAACAGTTTCAGTTTCATTTAACAACTTCTTATTACGTTCAACTTCCACAAGTTAAAATATTCGTATTTCAAAATTAATTTCATTTTAAAATGTAGCAACAACACATAAAATGAATACGTAAAAAATGTATTATACCTTGTTTACAATTTACACAGTAGACATCTGTACTCTTCCGAAAAGGCGCACTTGTTAGTTGTGTAAACAGTTTCCAGTCCTACGACTCTTAGAGTAAAGCAATATTATTGTGTACTGTTTTCTAAACATTATGCCATGACTCAGACTGTTTTGACTCTTAGTTCATAGAGCCATGAAGTACAAAATAAACAAGGCACTGCCATTGGATTTTATAATCCTTGTGGACATAACAAAAGACACACAAAAAATCATTCCAATTAATTCAATATAAAAAAATCTTTGAATTAAATGTTATTAATTATTTATTTTACTTCTGCTGCACAACTAAAAATGTCAAGTTGATAACATCGACTTGCATGAAAGATTTGGTTAGTGGAATATGTTGCATACTAATCAACTGATCTTATTCGCAAGGATTGCCCAATATTTTTTTTCAACAAATGTTGAAGTAGTTAATGCTCAAACATAGATTGAAGTTAGAGTACACATTACTTTAATACTTTGTATCTCTTACGAAATAAAATTCTTAGTTTGATAGTAAATTTATCTTTGTAAGACTATCTAGAAACATAGATTGAAGTTAGATTACCCATTACTTTAATACTTTTTATCTCTAACCTGCGTGGTAATCTTACCAAATAAAATTCTTAGTTTGATAGTAAATTAATCTTTGTAAGACTGTTACAGAAAATTAAAAATTAAACAGGCTTATTTGATAAATTTATGTATTTTAGTTTTGAATTGATAACATTATTTCGTAGTTAACGTAAAACACCCTACTTACCCTATGTATGGCACAAAAATACCAACTTTCAAGTTTATACTCGTTGAGGTTTAATGAATAGGGGTGCCTTGTATACTTCGAGATAGGAGAAATAATATGTTTTTCATTTACTGGGGTCTATGTATTTTGATTGTATTGGAAATTTCTTTTCTTTGCAAAAATCGAGGACTTCTAAATTTATTTGTGGGCAGTATACTCAGTGATTAGGATAAAATTAACTTGTTTTAATTAGGTTACATGTTATTTTCCAGAACTTTAATTGTCCATTACTTTCAAGATACTAAGCTCTAGTTTTCGCTATTGTGATTCTCTTTTAATAAGCTTTTCAATGGTGTATTCCATTACCTACCTTTATATTTGAAATTATTAGACCTCCTTACCCCAACCCCCCTTTACCCAAATCATAGAGTGTCAGACATGTAAAAAAATGTGTCCTGTTATGCAATACAAGATATATTACAAAGTTTTGTTAACTTATTTTCAATAACAAAAATAACAAAGGGGGTTATAGGGGCTTTATGAACGCGTTCGAGACGACCCGTAAGTACTTGTGTGGAAAGCTATGTCCCATTTTTATTATTTAACGACCCATTAATGGTGAATATTAGTGTTTTGTGTCATGTGATTACCGTCTGAAATGTTCGTCTTCGACAATGACAGAGGTCTGTGTCGAAACTAGTAAGACCCAGCAGCAGTAGAGGGGAAATTAATAGGACCATTTGAAGGTTGGTAAATTAATTTAAAAAATTTACATAATGGTCCAGGAAGTAGGAATCAAAGCAATGAATGATTATAATAAGTTGGAGCTATTCTAGAAAGTACACCAATTTTAAAATCGAATTAAATTTGTTTGGGTGTAAACAATGTTTTGCAAGACTTTTTATCTCATAAAACGAGTTATGTTTCTATTTAGAAGTCAAGAACATAACATATTGTATTATACACATTATTTAAACAAATAGTTAACGAAACCATATTTTTTATTTAAATTGTAGAACTTTGAAGTACAGAATCATTATTTTCTGTAAATTTGTTTTTTGTAATTTCACTGATTTGTTTATAAATTAATGCTGAATGTTCAGTTAAAGTAAGGATGTATTTGTTGAATGTTTGTACATGGGATTGCACTTTACTGGACATTCTCATGTTGGACATGTACAATGCAAATATTTGTCACAAATTAACAACCCTGGATATTTGATGGAATCAATCTACAGTCAATAAATTGAATCGCGTTTATAAGCATTTACACTTAAGCTAAGTTCTAGACCGCATCTATTCCAAATTGTAGTTGACTGGATATGCACTGTCTGAATTGGTGCACTTCGATTTGATTATAACACATTGTTTAGTGCTTAGTCTATTACATTTTTGTATTTATTGTACAAAATACATATCATTTATACAGTAATTATACTTTTTCCCAATTTATCTTTTTTAAGTTTGAAAATAATTACAACTTTTTAAAATGTAACTAAACCGTTTAAAAAAGGTTTTTTATGGAAATTTTCATTTACGATTTGCTTATACTGAAAATCAATAAATAAATATAAGTATTACAGCATTCAAAATAATCATTTAATTAAAAAGATTTTAACTGAAAATGACATTAAGTAGCAATTCTACACAATTATTACAATGCCGAACGATGGGTGAATTTTAATTTTAGTGGGTGAACATACTTTCATGTCTAAAGACGATGATAACCACCCAGGGTTTTTGCCTATAAAAAAAAATGTATTTACTAAATAATCTTGATTCAGGGAAAAAGCTCGAGATATTTAAGTTTAGGGTTTATGTACACGTTTATTGTTTAGGGTTCAAATTTAGCACTCGCGTTTGTTTGTAGGTTTAGTGTTTCTGTACACGTTTATGGTTAAATTAGGGTTCAAATTTTATGCACACGTGGGTTTCTAAGTGCCTCTTACGAGTTCGTTAGACAAAAAAATCCAACGGCAGGAAGCTCTTACTTTGACAGGAAGTAAATTATTTTTGTGATTTATCTTAATAGAATGAAATCCGTTTGGGGCTTTATCTAAAATAATATGCATATTAGATTATTCTGCACATTTTGTTTTTTTCACACGATGTTATAGCCCGTCTGGTTCTTCCTACATACCATAAAAACCGAGTTTGTCCGTTGTGAGCGAAGCGAAGTAGTTGATAATCCGTAAGCTCAATTTTGAGGTGTAAACTCGCAAAGCGCAGTCGAAATCCGATGTCGAAAGGTTGATATTTAATTAACAAACTAAATAGATGCTATCCTAGATATAAATCTTACTACAAATTTCCAACAATAAGTAGGACTAATAAGATGTCTATTTAGGTATTGCAACTACCCCTAGTGAGGTATGTTAATACCACAGTGTCCTTTGGGTTCATCCCTAGAGTGTCGGTGGTAATCAATTCAATTGTATTAACCAAACGATACTGTGTCCCTGCATTACCATAATACCGTACAGTTAAATAAAGACACATTATAATAAAACTGAAAGTAAAATCTAGCATTTTGTAAGAGATACAAAATTAATACGCTATTGTTGTTTTATCATTTAAAAGTATTATGTTAAAAGCCAATTGACCTAAGTAAAGTTTTTTGATTAAACATAGATTGTGAGATTTATTATGCCTTCCTGGAACACCGGAAACTGCACTATTGGTGTAGTATTTGTTGGGACCACTGGTAACCAAAACCTGAATAGTGTTTAAAAGTAATCGAAAAGATCAAGTTGATTAGAAGTGCCACAATTAATTTTTGTCCTGGACCACACATATATTTTCAATGTAGTTTATACGCAAGCAAATATCTTCGAAAACTTAATTCATTTTATTTAGTTGTAAAATGTTTACATATTTTTTCAACCAAGAAATAATATTGATTAACTTTTACACGAGAAATGTTTAATTACATAAATGATATGCTATCTTAGGTCAAATGGTCTTCCATTCATAGCGTGTTTGATCAATATGTTTTCTAATATCCTTTGAAAGTCTTAAATCCATCTACTGCTATGGTATTTGATTCATATTTATTTTGTTTGAAAGATTTGGACATATTTCTTAGACTGTAAAGAATTTTTCATTTCATGTGAAATATACATATTTTTAGTAAATACACATTTACACAGTGTAATTTAATTTGTTTCCCTGGTAAAAAAAATATCACGATCTCTAAAAATAGGCTACTTTTTACCTTTCGAGCTATTTGACCTCTTGTGTTTTGATTCTAGATTATATAATTGAAAACTCCGTTTTTATACTAGGACAAAGTATTACATTTTCTAATCTATTCTTCACAGTTTATCTTCTAATGCTTTTTTTAATTTGTCAAATTATCTCTTATTTTTTGCTGTGAAAAGTTTTCTTTGTGATCGTTCTTCAAGACTTATTTTGATTTATTTGACGTATTAATAACTTTACTAATCTTATCTCATATCCATTGATCCATGGATAACCAATACGTAATTGTTTTGGTACTCTTCCATCGATCCACGTATAATCAATGCGTAATTATTTTGGTATTCTTCCATTGATCCACGGATAACCAATGCGTAATTATTTTGGTATTGTTATCACGTTCCACCTTCATTATAAATATCAACCAAAACCTCCGTATGGAATTACATCTTCAATAAAAGAGCCTTCCTTCAAATTCTTGTTAGTAATAATAATAATAAAAAAATACCCGCACATATTTAATGACTGCATTCTTGTCTTATTAACATGACGTATTGCTTTTCCTTTTGTATATACCTATTTATATTATAATACGTCATTTGCAATAATATATTATCTACGACTTAATTCAGTTGTTTAAATTCTTTTCATAACAAAATAATCAAAAGTTAGCATTTCCATTTCCATAAATCAATATTGATGCATTTCTTTACTTGAGGGATTCGAGCGACCCTAAAAGGATGAATCATCAGTTCCCCTAATTCTCCAGCTCTCGCACGATTTCCTTTCCTAACAACATTATTACATTAACTTCAACCACTCGAATCCGAGATTTTATTACTTTAGTCAATCCGAGTTTAACGAGCCTACTTAATGTGTTTTTACAGCAAATGTATAAGCTACAAAACTTATCTTACACTCTGATCGGCCCAAATATAATAGGAACGTGTTCTTAGAAAATATGAATATTTTGGATTAAGGTAACCAAAATAAGTGGAGGTGTGATGCGCATAAAACATGCGATAGTTAAATTATTACTAAACTATTACTGTATTCGCATATTATGAGCCTAATAAGTGGTTAAATATTGATTCATATAGTTAAAATTGAAATCATATAATTAAGGAATTTTAATATAGTTTGCTTTGAAAAAGCTAATATTAACAATTACTTTTTATTTTAATTCTTAAATACAGCGAAGAATAACTAGCTTGTGGCATATTTATTTAGAAAAATGTATGTATACATTAGAGAAGTAAATCATATATATAATTGTTATTTTTATTTTGTTAGCGATGGTTAACTTAACTAAATTACAAGTGAAAAACATGGACCAAGACCGGGATTTGAACCCAGGACCTTACCATTCCGTGGTAATTCTCAGCCAACTGTGCCACCCTGATCACAACAGTTATTGGTATATGTTAACTCACTTTTACTGTTTACTGCCTTACGGTAAGCTGCAAATAGAAAATTGTTTACAATGTAATTTCATACGAGGTATTTCCCCAGTCTATTAGTTCCATAAACAAATTCAATAAACCGTACAATTGAGATAACATCAATCACATGGAACTAATAGACTATATACCTCGTGTGAAACAATCTTATTTCTATTTGCAGCTTTCTATACGAGGTACTTAGTCTATTAGCTAAAAAATTCAGTAAACCCTATAAGTGAGATAATCGGCCAACACCTGGTGTGAGCTCAGTTGGAAGAGAATTACCACGGAATGGTAAAGGTCTTGGTGTTAAACGGGATTGGTGTATAGGTCTTGGTCCATGTTTTTTAACTTGTAATTTAGTAATATATATAACAATATTATATAACAGAAAAGGACTATTAAAACGATAGCAAACTTCCGCCTGTAATAGCTGATAACTATAGCTTAATGAAGTATGGTTTCTTAAAGTTTGTTCGAAAACAAACAAATTAATGGTGAGTCTATAAACCATAAATATATATACACAAGCTTAATTTTAACCACTTTAACACGAAATCTAAATGAATTACTTAATCTGTTTTATGTACGTAAACATTTGGATCTTTAAAAATAGATACAACTTGATAATACTACTATATACGTGGAAAACCCTTAAAATACATTGAGAAAACATTAGGCAAGTCCGTCCCCTTTATCACAAATTACCCTTCCACTGACTGGTACAAGGCCAAACTACTACTGAACAAATTACTCATGCATGGCTACTAACCTCCCTTAGCCTCCGTTCTTATCATTGAACAATTACCGACCCTAAATTGTACAGCTGTCCTCATTCGCACATTATTTTCAGTGAAATAATTTAACACTAAATCATTGCTCTAGGTAATCTAGCAACGCCTAGCAATCTGTTAATTGTTCGATGTACTAAAATATGACGTAAATTCAATTTGTAAAATATTACAAATCCAAGGCTTTCAACTGCAACTTAAAGGTGTTGTAATGAAGTAATTTCATGTAATATCATTGCAATGGATAAGATTTTTTAGTAAATAAATTGGTATGCTAATTTAGAATCGAAAGACAATAAGTATAAAAAGCATTTCCATCTAGAAGTAAATGGATGTTCTTAAATAACAATCTTATGGCATAAGTATTACAATTATTTTAAAGTCTTCTGATTTATTTTTAGCAACTACCATATTCAAATAAAAGCACAGCCGTCGTACAGTGGTTACCGTGCTATAGTTGTGCAGTTTCCAGCCAAGATCCTAGACTTCATCTTAGGTGCTCGTGGTTGCTTCCCGGTCTTCATTAGCATAACTATCATAAAATATAAAAAATATAGGCCTAACCCAAAATTATGTTGTTACACTTTTAGTACAAATTAGCTGTATAACTGTTTCATATTTAACAACAGAAGTTTAAATTATAATAAAGTAACAATTTCTCTTTCTCCAAGATTTTCAAGAAACCTGTGTTGGTTCAAAATATAGGTCGAATCTAAAATTGTTTTTATTTATCTTTATTTTACTATACACAATCCCTTTTGTTATTCTTTATTTTTAGATTGAATTTATTTCAGATAAAAATATTGATCGAATTTCGGTTCAAACCAATATAACCGACGATTTATATTCATGACAGTTTTCACTTCTGTCGGCAGTCCCACGACTGCTTTATTTCTTTAATTTAATTTCAAATAAAATAAATTGTTACTTATACATTTTGATATTGATTTCGTTACGAATAAACGAATTTTGAAAAGCTTATTTAGACGATGCATTACTATTCGAGAAAATGAAAAGAGGTTGGCACTTCTCTACGGTGATTGATTGACAGAAGAGGGAAGCGCGCAAAATGCATTGAGATGTAAAAAGAGGGTGCGATTTAGTTGGGGAAAGTTTGCAATCAATGTTTGTAGAAAGCGGGAAACTTGATCTGAATATTTCTGAAAATTAGAGTTTAGAAATAAAATTTCTGTATTATAGTTCAAAAATTGAATATATTTTCAGATACAGTACACGATTCCCACTATTTTGATTACTGTGTTGAAAGGGAATTTTTAAGTAAATTGAAGATAGTTGGAACTGAACTGTATACAGTACACAGATGGATCAGTTTAACATGAATCCAATTTATGAGTCCATTTGGTTGTAATTTTGGAGTACACAATTTATTTACTAAACAAATAAATTACAAAAAAAAATTAAAATCTTCATTAAAAAATTAGAATGGTATTGGTAGCTTACATCAAATGTGCATAACGACATATAAAAGTTTTCTTATTAATTCGATATAAGTATATTTGTTTATTTACGCGTTTTTTTATGTACCACTTAAACCGAAATAAAACCTTCAGATTTCCGGAAAAA
>JAGFPH010006538.1:0-67784 GCA_018207615.1 Philaenus spumarius | reverse complement strand
TTCGTAATTTAAACTCATTTAAATTATTACCTCGTGTAAAGCATTTTCATCAAAGCTTACAAGAATCCAATTTTGAACGCAAAAAAATCAACAAACTTTAATTAAATTCATTAATTAGTTAGTAGAACAACAAGTAGAAGGTTCTTTGGCTTCACTTTATACACCCATTGGTTCAATTTCGTTAAACAGAATTTAATATACTTAATTAAATACGTACAACAATTATCCAACAAAATGTAAAATCATGTATTTGTGTAGAACAGCGGGTCTTCTACAAGGGAACTTGTTTGTCGCAAGCACACTCTCTTATCTACTAGAAGTAAAAATCAATTGACTTTGTTACAGTTGTTTGATATCTATTCAAACGTTTCATGAATAAAACACTCCTTTTCCATCAACGAAAACCTTTTAGTCCTGTAATCGGTTGGTTTTAGATTAACTTTACCAATCGTAAAGTGATTTATTGCATTTTGATTTAAAAGGTCTGGCCGAGAATAAGTAAATAAAGTTATAGTTAAATGTTCAAAGCTTAACGTTTATTTTAACAATTAATTTATCCTAGTTAAGTTGAAGGACACTTTGTCTCTTCGGTATAATTTAGCATAACTAAACCAACGATTATGTGTACCTAACTCTTCTAGTAGCTTGTTAGGAATACACAAAAGTAAATTTTTGAATATATTAAAACTAATTATATTACAATTAATACAAACTGTGTTCTTTTATGCTTCAGTCTAATATTATTAGCTGATAAATGTAAAGCAGAATTAGTTTGCATAGTTAAAAACGTTTCAACTTGCATATATTTTTGGGGATCGTTTGATAGGACATTATTTAAGGATAAAAACTCTCAATATATTTTTGAAAATGTTCCTCAAATTCCTTTCCACCTCTTCTTAAGGAATTACACAGAAAATCATCCAACATTTTGAAAAATTTGTGAAGTTAGTTGTAGTATTTACTTTAATGAGTGTGTGACGTGTTGTTGAGTTGTTGTTTTTCTTAATTTTAATACAATTTTTCACTTCTGGCAGTTCGAGACCCCTGGTGAGCGAGTCAACTTAACACTTCGTTAGTTAACTTCTTGGAAAACAAAGTTGCTGAAATTTCTAGTTTAAAAATTTAAGAAGCTGCCATTTTTAAAATATTTAATTTATTACTTTTTTAGATGGTTTTCCTTATGGCCATTTCTGTATGCCAAAATTTTAAGTAAGTTATGACTAAGGAGTCTGAGTTTATACTTTTATTTTGTAAGCATTACTAAACATCTCTTATTAAATACAAAACAAACTTTAACTGTTTTTTTTTTAGTCTCTTGAAGTGTAGGAACATAATTTACTAGACAACATTATTTATAATTTAACACAATAAAACAACGGTACAGTTTTGCACATTATTATAAACAACTGTTCAACACAAACATTAATATATTACAAGTATGTTTTGGATGTGTTACGTTAGACCTATGATGTTAATATTATGTAGTGCTACAAATTTACAACAAAAGAAAAACGCGTTGTGTGATAGTATTTATTTAAAAAAAAAGGAGTAGTTATGACAGAGGAAAGCTAAATTGAAAAAGAATAACATTAACAGGAACCCTATAGAATTTTCTGAAGCTTTGTATATTGATTTTCCAAAGACTTCGGAAAAAACAATGTATTGAAATTTAATCATGTACAAAAGCAGTCTAAACAGATATGCAACATGTTACAGTTATTGGCTGATTTCACACTTACCGACACGATACCGACACGACACCGACACGATATCGGCACGTAGTTGTCGGTCATGAAACTAACTTACACTTAAGAGTAGCTTTCACTCTCACCGACATTTCGGTGTCGTGTCGTTTCAGGAGCCGACATGTCGGCGAGCTGCTGTAACTTCTTTATCGGTACGATATCGTCTCAGTTTGTTTACGGGTTGCTATAATAATTTAGCCTCGTTAAATATTTTAAATTGGTAGTGTCGGTATCGGTGTCGTGTCGGTAAGTGTAAAATCAGCCACCTTCTTTAAAATTCCAAAGTAATCTCTTTCACACTTCACCCATCTCAAAATTTACAATGTATATATTGATTGTTACACCTCAAATTATAATCCCTTAAACTACGAAATTCTGTGATAAGAAAATAAATATCGGCAATCGCATTCGTTCGTTTCGCTTACACATATGAATTCAGTATCATCGTTTGGTGACAGTAAAACTTGAACAAAGAAACATTTAAGTAAATCTACAATATTTTGTTCGTGTCAGTTTATCTTGATTAAAACAAATATCATTTAGTTTAAACTTCTATCATATAACCTAAATATAATTTCTTGTACTTCCAAAGTTAATCTATGTTTATCAGAATTGGTATATCAGTTTAACCTAAATATAAAAAAATCTCGTGTCACAGTGTTTGTTATCGAACTCCTCCAAAACGGCTTCACCGATTTTTATGAATTTTTTGTTTGTATTTGGTATTTCTGAGAATAGGTCGTAGGCTATTTTTATACCCCTAGGTGATAAGGGTGGCCTTGAAACAGCTCCTAAAACAATGAATATGGTTTGTTATTGATCTAAAAAACCATACCACCTTGGAAAGTGAGTATGGTTGTTACAAGTATTGCTCATTGCTCTAGAAACGCACTAAGAAAGGATTTTGAAATATTTAGAATTTGAGAGTGGAAGCAACCCCTAAAAAATAAATATTGTTTTATATACTTTCCTTAAAGCTAGAATTCTGAAATTGTTTACGTTTATTTCTTACAAGATACATATAAAATTAAACCAATTTAACATTTCGTTAGGGGTGAAAATGTGATAACAAACCCTAAAAGCAAAAAGTATACATTTGTATACTTTCCATAAACATAGAGAGCTAATAACTTTTAAATGTATTTATTACAAGATGCATAGAAAAAATAAACTAGTTTTACATTTTGTGTCGTTCTGTAAAGAGGTGGAAATATAGTAAAAACCCCTAAAACAATAAATATAAATTTGTATTCTTTCCTTAAAGCTAGGAATCTGAATTTTTCACATTTATTTATTACAAAATACACTTAAAAAATAAACCAGTTTAACATTACGTTTCATGCTGCTAGGGGTGAAAATGTGATAAAAACCCCTAAAAACAATAGATATAAATTTGAATAACTTACATAAAGTAGAGAGTTGGTCATTTGTACATTTATTTCTTACAAGATACATATAAAAAGAATCCTGTTTTAAATTTGTTCACATTCTATTAAGTTGTGAATATGTAATAACAACCCCAACAAATATAAATAATAATTTAATAATGCCTAAGAACTTGAAATTTGGTAAACAATTACTCACAGGCACTAAAGGTGCATTAAGAAAGAATTTTAAAATATTTAGCCATTATGGGTTGAAACAACTCCAAAAACAATAAATTTTGTTTGTTTACTTTCCTTAAAGCTAGAAAGCTGAAATTTTGTACATTTATTTCTTACAAGATACATATATCAAAATGACCACTTTTACATTTTTTCACGTTCTGCTAATTATGTAAAAGTGTAGTAAAAACCCCTAAAACTATAAATATTAATTGAACACCACCTAGGAACGTGAAATTTTTTACACGTATTGCGCATAGGCGCTAGAGGCACACTAAGAAAGGATTTTTTTAAATATTTGGCCTTTAAGGGTTAAAACAACAGCTAAAACAATAAATATTGTTTGCCATACTTTCCTTAAAGTCAGAAAGCAGAAATTTTGTTCATTTATTTCTTGAAAAACATATAAAAAGTTAACCAATTATAACAACTTCTAAAAACAATAAATAGTTATTGGTATTATTTAGTTAAAGCTAGAGAGCTTGAAATTTGGCACTTATTAATTTTAAGAAAATATTTAAAAACATAAGCTGATCAATTCTATCTCGATCTATGCATTTGCATATTAAATACGTATGCTATCTGGGCAATCCGAAACATTCAGCTAATTCCGTGATTTACCAGTCTGCAAATTTACCGATTGAAAAAGAATGTCTTCAGTCTGAATTCTTTATACTTTAATGATTTAATTTATTCAACCCACATAATGTGACTAAGATGATTGACGGGCAATCAATGAAAAATAAATTAAATACGAAACTAATGGAAATTAGTAGTAATTAACTTTCGTGAAACAAAAAAAGGAAGAAAATGTCAGAAAAATATTACAATTATGTAACATCGTAATACAAAAAAAAAAAAACCCGCAGAGAAGCACGGGTATTCAACTAGTTTCAGAAATAAAATTCCACTATAATTGTTTAAAGTTAAGAAATCAATTTTCATTTTTCCCATTAACTATGTTATTTTCATAAAAGAAAACAACTATCTTTCGAGAACATTTTTGCATTTATATCTTTTGCCATTTTTTATATAATAAATGTTGTAAGAATTTGTTGACTACTCTGAATAGTTGTTTTAACCGAAAGTCATAGCAAAGAAACACAACTGTTGCAATGCAATGAAGCAAAGTCTCTTGCTAACAAGGTAGTGTTCAGATATATAGGCCAAACTAACTTAAGGCAGCCCAAACTGACCTGCAGGGTTTCTTAACCACCTTTCCGCAACCGACCCTTTTACCTGAAGTTACATCAGGTGAATATTATTTGTGTTAACAATTAATAACTAATATATATCATTGTTAAAAATAAACGCAACAAGGCTAACTTCGGATCTAGTGAAAGTTCTGTAACCTACCAGATTTACCTTAAGCGATTTTCATTGTCAATCTAAGATCCTCGTGTTTTAATTTATGCTATCAAAAGGTAAACACGTTTTCAATTAAAGATTCGTTGCACTGCCTGGTTGGATAATAAGTTCATTGTTGTTTAATCTATATTCTATTCATTAAAATTGTCTAATAAAATTTGAGGCATTATTTGCTATTCAGTAAAGAAACACTCATTTACAAACATGTAGCCATCCATGTTTAATACGAGTTTAAAAAAATCTTGATCCATAATCACTTTAACCTCTCTTTATTTCTTCTTCCTGGTTAGTCACTTTAGTCTGGACACTTTCTGTAATATTCATGATTAAATCTATACTGATTAATATTTGCATCAATACAATCACTATATTGTTCATCTTATCTCAAAACGTATAAATTAAAATTAACTTTAAGCCTACTTTTAACTAAAAAAATGCAATATTTATATACACCAAAAACACAATGATGTAAAAATAAAACATTTTCTGATCACATTGCTTGTCTACTCCAAGCAATAGACAAAACATTCGATTAATTTGAAAACAAAAGCCGATACTATAAAAAAAAAAAACTGTTTTAAAAGACATTCATTTTTAAGTTTTACCATTATTCTCTCTTATTACTCAATTTTAAACTTTCTTTGTGATTTATTTGCCCCAAATCAAAATAGTATTGAATGTAAAGATATTAATTATACTCCTTAATCTGAAGCATTAAAAATCACTTTTCGGAGTAATTTTACAAATTTAAACCAAGTGGTTTAAATCCTCTATTCTGTTTGTATTTCATTAGGAAAGTGAAAGAAACCCAGAGTTGACAACGCTCAGGCTAGACACTTAGCGAGGCAGAGTTTATCGTCATTTAAATAGCTTTGCAACTGAATAACTTTACGTGATCCTTCCTCGCCCTTCGCGTGATTACCTTGGGCGTGAAAATAAAACTAGGCTGCAAAGGAAAACATTTGAAAAAGCTGTCCATTGTTAATCCGTAGATTACCAAGAATAGCAATAGTTTGTATTATAGAAAAGTTTTCAGCGACTTGTCCGTTCCATGCCATGTATGCGTTTTAAACATCAAACTTAATAAAACAAAATGGAAAAAATTTTGTTGTGAGTTTCTGGAATCTTGTAAATTAGGAAAAGACATTAACATTCGGTAGAATGTAAACTACTTTGAACTCATAAAATTTAACTAAATTCAATAAAATGGTGAATACAACATGACCAGTAATATTAAAAACCAGAAAATCTCAAATATTTTATGCTCTTATTATGACTAAACCGATTATAATATCTGTATCATAAACTATTTTCCATATGGTCTAAGTACTCCTTACACACACTGTAGTATAGAAATTGAGAAATTTGTTGTTTAGCACGCTGACTATACCAGTAACAATGCATTATAACTTCTAACATGAATTTGAAATGTTGATAGTAAAACTTCAACTAATTCCATAAAACAGACTTATTAGACACTAGTAAACAAACTCTTATAGAGAGAGTTGTCAATTAGTATTGCTTGACACGAATACATGGTCTAATTTTGAAAGAGTACTAGTCAAACCATATTTTATAATGTTTGTCAAAGAAATAACTAATTAAATTACAAGTGAAAAGACATAGATCAACTCCCGGTCTTGGTCTATTTTCTTTCACATGTAGTTTAATTAAATATCCCTTGCTGAGGAAGTGTGTAAGCGGGAAAAAAAAGAATAACACCACTTTAAGCTGCGAAATAAGAATTGAGATTGTTTTCAATGTCGTATACACGAGCTATTCAATCTGTTAATTCAACAATTGCAGTAAAAACCATACAATTGAGATGACATCGACCAATATCGATAGATATCAGGGTAGCTCAGAAGGCAGAGCATCAGGACGGAAACCTGAAGGTCCCGGGTTCAACTCCCGGTCTTGGTCTATGTTTTTTCACTTGTAATTTAATTAAATATCTCTTGCTGAGGAAGTGTGTAAGCGGAAAAAAATAATAAAGAAATAACCTACACTCACGATCGTCATACGATGATAATTTTGAAATCAAAACGTTTTTGGTTTAGGCAATATTTATATTTATTTATCCATTTAAGTTAAATAGGAGGACGCGAGAAAAATGTCTAAAGATGGCGTTCCTTAAGAGCTGTTATGTTTTAATAGCGATGTTCATTCGTAGTAATATTACGTCAACAATAACCTAAAATATTAAATAAAAAATCCAACATGTTTACGATATAAAGTAAACGCGTTTATCGCTTAAGGTATGAGTGAAATTGAAAATAAATATCTTCATTATTATAATTATGTAAGTCTCATTTAAGTTTATTTAATGAAGACCCAAAAATTGGCCCTCTAACAACACAGTTTTTTCTCCACCCAGCTCACATTAATCGTAAATATCGCTATATTATGTATAATACAAAGAGTGATATGTATATTCCTATAAATATTATATTTCAAACGGGCGGATGCCCCTGAGTTCTCTGCTAGCCTACCCCGTTGGAAAATTCTATTTTAGAATTAATAATAATTAAAGCAAAACTAAGATGGTAAATAATGTTAAATGTCCAAATCAAATTATTTCGGATATTTTATAACAACAGTTATAATAAAGATTAAAAGAACCAGCAAGGATCGGGTATAAACTTAATAAAAACATAACCTAAAATTTAGAAATATAAATAATTGCTTCAAAGTTAGAAATAAGTTGAAAATTAAAGCACACAGCTGATTACTATATCTATAATAAACACATTTATATATTATTTAGAATGGCGCTTCCATTGCCGTAAAATATTTAGTATATTTTTGTTGTATTTATGTTCAATAGATGCTGCTGTTTAAAAAAAAAAATTATATCAACATTGTTTTATAGGCAGGAAATGTAAGAACGTTTAAACAAAATGTAACACAAATATCGTTTATTTATTTTTTTTGAAAAAGCTTAACAATTAAATTTATTTTGTTACATACATAAGAATAATATAATATTGTACACAAAATTTTAAATACAGTTAATTAAATAACACTTGATCATTTTATCTTCAAATACAATTGAAATACACTTCATCAAAACAGTTTTTTCGAGTAAAAATCAATAAACATTACGCTTAAAGTCTGGTATGAATAAATATCTTTACACTTAACGGTTAAAGCAATACAAAGCTAAAAATTATTTAAGAAATGTATTATTAATCAGAATAATATAAGTTAGATCAGAATTAGTTATATCTAATATAAGTGTTAATGATATGTTTCTTTAAATAATTCCAATTGTTTGGTATTTCAAATATTATAAGGACCTTTAAAGTACAGGATATTAAAGCAGAGCAAATTAGTTTAGTATACAATTAATTGAAAAATAAAACATCTACAATGGGATGTTCATAAATGTATATAATTACGTAACTACTTGCAATATACATATATTCGTTTAGTTCAAGCACAGGTATTAAACCGTTTCTTTGGTGCAGATTGGCACAGTGGTTAATCACGTCCGTCCAATTTGCTCGACCTATAGCTCACACAATAGCATAGGTTCGGACATAGATTCGTTTTGCTTGCACCCTTCTCTTAACGTAAAACCGTTTGTCAAAAAAATAAGATACAAATTTAACAACGTCAAAGTATTATGCTATTTTAATGTAATAACATTTCCTTTATTTCATACAAATATTTGTATTTAAGATGTAAAAATTGTAAAAGTTGGTCTGAGACACAATTTTACATAATACTATAGTCTGTAATTCGGAATTGAAATTGATAATGTGTTACAATAATATTATGGTATTGTCTTTAATGATATGCGTATTTTTAGAGTTGCATTTTAAAACTCTATTTTGAAAATAATGTACTTTAATGCTCGAATTCGTCTTTACTTAAACCTTTAGTTACGTTTGTATTCCTTCTATATAAAACTAAAATAAATAGAAAATTATGTAGTTAAAGTTTTATCAAGTTTCCAAAAAACTAATTATCGTCCCTTATTTGCTCTAATGACTGACACTCGGCCTTCTATTGCATTTGATTGGCTTTACATATAAAATCCAAAAAAACTTATTTTATGAAAATTAATGCAATTTTTATATAACAAATTACAAACACAGTTATGATTATGTAGTATGGGTGGTTTTTTAAAATAGCTTTTGGAAAACATAATTAAAATATGTTAATTAAGTATACAGTTCAAACTATGTAAAATATTATAAATGTCTAATAACAAGCTGAGTTTTCGCACACTCAAATATTTTAATACTATAAGGATTGCCTAAATTCAAGTTTTAAATATTTAAATGTTAAGATTTAGTATTTAAAGAATTCAGACTTGATATTGGATATATAAAAAACCGAAACCGGTGATTACTAAACAAAATTACCATACAGGGACATAAAATGTAGTAATTTAATCCTAAAAATTAATAGTTTTGATAAGTCTATAACTAACAATGAAATCCAACCCTGAAATTTCATGGTGTGATTTTATTTAAAAAAAATTTCCACAATATAAATAACTATTACCGGTACAGACAGTTTATTTTATTTTTTCTAAATTAACTGCGCTTGTATTATTTCATTTCAACATTTGTATTCTTAATACTAATTCCAGTTTCTCTGACAATATTCCTGTTCAACTTAACATGTTGCCAGGGGATGTTGTAAATCCCTCGGGAATGATATGCATGTACATCAATATTACGAACCAAAGAGCTCTTATACTTGTAATACAACGCCACTTCTAATCTGTCCATACAAGGAAAATTCAATATATGCAGTTTTCTAAAGGGTTTTAAAATACTTTAAACATTAACATATTGTTTCTATGCTCAATTACGAGTTGTTTACAGGGAATTGTTTTTTATATAGACGTCAGTAATTTTATATTGCAAATTTATTTTGTATCTTCTTATCTATAAAATTACATATATATGAACTGAAAGTGGAGTTGCCTACAATGTCTATTTCTGTATTATTGAATAGATTTATATTATTCTTTAAACATGACACTCAACATATTTATTCAATTTGTATTGGTCCGTCACAATAGCTTATCTAGGTTGTTAAAATAAATCTCACGATTGTAACTTTAAAACTAATACATAAACAAAATTAAATTACTGACTGTCTTGTTATGACGATAGTAATTTGTTCAAAATATGAACAAAAACAGTTTTAAACTTTTTTCCACGATTGTTAATTGCTATTATTAGCTTCACTTGAAAAAATATTGTACTTTTTGTAATGGAGTTTATATCTACTTGGTTAGTTGGCCTATTATTTAGTACAGTTGCATTATTCTCGTTGCAATAATACAAATGTTTCTAGTCAACGATTTGAACAATTTAAGTTGTCCATGGCAATATGGTGGATGAGTAGGCGACTTGATTGCAAGTAAATATTTTCTTTTGTATACAATTCAAAGGTTCTAGATAGAGAATGCTTTCCCAATAATTAATGCATTGCAAGAAAAGCTTTTTTTATAACACATTTGTATCAAATAGAATACAAATTTAAAAAATAGAAATATAAGTTTTTCGACTTTGCTACAAAGAAGTCAGCCTTAATACAAAGTACTGTTTTTAGTGTAACATTAATTAGTAAGCATTGAAATAATTTAAAAGAAATGATTTCGTTTATTTTTTTACATTTAAATCGAGATTTAGATTTAAGTCAAATGTTTTTAGACATTTATATCAAACGGGATTAAAAATGCACATATTTTTTATTCATATAGAAATGATGTACTTTATTGTTACTCTGTGGTAATAGCCAATAGTTGTCATTATTAATAAATTTATTAATAATTTTTTATAGGCTTTATAATATATAATTTATGGATAAAACCTAACATATGAAAACCAACAATTCCTAAAAATTTCATTTTAATATTTGTTTACAAATTTACCCTGGTTTAAATAGATATCAAATTAAACACAATGAATATTTTTTTAAGGCTGGAATAAAATATATTACTATTTAAGTAGGGGGGGGGGGAGCAACCTTTTTAATACTTTAGTGCTTTTATAAACGATATTTTGTAAATTTATCATTTATCAGTGAAATGCTTGATGTTATAATTTTACTTTATCACTATACAGTATATAGAAAGTATAGTGATCGCAAAAAAAATCCATGTTAAGATTTTTGTGGAAATATCCGTTTTGAGACACCCTGAGTCCAAAAAGGTAGTTTTTAAAAAATGTCTGTCTGTATGTATGTCTGTATGTATGTATACAAAGCTAGAGCGAAAACTATTCGATCGATTTCAAACAAATTTTCACCAAATATGTCAAGTAGGTCTGTATAGATGCACGAAAAATAGTTTAGCAAATTTTGAAAAACAACCCCCATTTTGGCAAAAAAACCCATAAAAAATCAGTTATTATTTTTTTATCAAAAATCGACTGTATTTTGATAAAATTTGGCTCATTTATAGCCTTCAATGTACCCTACTATATGCAAAAAACAGCATATTTCTAAACATTCTCGTTTAACTAATAATAATAATAGCTGATTTTGGGGGATTTTTTGGCCATAAAAGGGGTTGTTTTTCAAAAATTTTCAAAACCTTTTTTCGTGCATCTATACAGGCCTAATTGACGTGGTTGGTGGAAATTTTTTCGAAATCGATCGAATAGTTTTATCTCTAGCTAATAATAATAATAATTATTAGTTAATCTCCTAATTTTAAATCACGACTCCTACCCCTCCTACAATAATGAAGTCACTGTGAATCTGTTTAATAACTTAAATATGTTTGTAAGAACGTATGTGCCAGTTTCTGGTACCGTTTATTAGGATTATTATTGTTTCCGAGTATCCGTGCTATAATTCTTACATCGGAGTTTAAAATAGCTATTTTATAGGTTTGAAAAAAATATTTAAAATGTAAAATAAATCATACTATGAACATGTACAAAGTATTTTTAATCTTAATGAAACTTAGAAAGATGTGTTTCAATATTAAAAAATCAAAATATAAAAAAAACAAATATTGTTAGAAAAAATCAACCTCACAAACAACAAATGATTCTAGTTGTCACAAAATATATAAAAATGTGTTTATTTAGAAGACACCTTATATGTTTATTAGTTATGAAGTTCCACGAAATTTAAGGTTTACGAGGGCATGAATCTGTAATATCTAATGGCTTGTTTGAATGTATGAATAATTAAGTTCTATCTAAGTGATATAAGCATTATATATATTTTAAACTTTTATAAGCTGTCTTATGTAATTACTGTTTGTATTGGCTGTAGGTTTTATATTTATTTTGTTAATGAAGATAGGCTAAGAGACAAATTATTCTAATAATATGTAACATCTTTAGCACAGCATAGATATCTTTCCTAAATTCTTGAACTTCATTGAATGTTATAAATAAGTAATTGAGAGTTGTTATTTCTTACTTCCAATATAATCATGTTTAAATATGATTATTACTAAACTACGGATCAAGCAACTCAAGCAACCACGTTTTACCAACTATTTACTTCTCTATTTAAATGTAATCAATTCTTTTGCTCTTCTATAGTTAGGTACAAAGAAACACTATTTTCACCTTTTGTTGCATTACGTTTTTATTATTTAGCTTACAAGGAATCTAATTTAATGTACGACCCGCTAGTAGTCCGAACACACAGAAATATACACAACAATAAATACGTTAACAAGGAAAACAGCAAACGTAGAAAAGTACATTGAAAGAAAACTTATAACGTACAACAATGGTAATTATAATTAGGGAAAATAAAAATGCTTAGTAATAGGATATCTGTAGTAACTTTAATAACTTAGTTACATAATACAAAATTAGAATTATAAGATCAGCATTGGAATACCTGAAACTGAAATAAATAAAAACGAAATTAAATACTACTTTATATATATTTTATGTTATACTGTTTTATGTTATGTTACTGGGAAACCAGTACGTGCTCCACACGCCAACCCCGTTGGAACCTTATATACACATAATCTAGTTATGTTTTCTTTATAATAAAGGTGTAGGATTAATAATAACCCCAAAGCTAAGATTGTAAATAATGTTAAATTTGCAAATATAATTATTTCATATATTTTATAAAAGCAGTTATAATAAAGGGTAAACGAACCAGCAAGGCTCAGGTCTACAGTTTAATAAAAGCCTAACCTAAAAGTTAGAAATACAAATAATTGCTTCAACGTTAGAAGTCAGCTGTTAATGGAAATATTAGAGCAAACAGATGTTATCTGTTAATTTATTCAATTGGTTGCTGTAGTAATAAATGTAAATGCATGTTTTGGTTTATCAGTCAAGGCTTAACCTAAGAATTTTTCCGACTAAATTTACAAATATTAAAATAAAAAAGGTTTTATCAAAATAAATTATAGCCTATTTAATTCTGGGATAGTGTAGCTTTTTATTAGTAAAACTATGTTTTCACTCGGTTCAGTAATTCCAGAGATTATCCCCTATATAACGGTCGTCACACAATTCCAGTTCAAGCCTGACAAAAAATCACAACGTAACTGAAACCACGCCTCCAACGAACACTCTAAGCATGGCCAGAACTGGCGACGGCGGCGCAACGCATGTGTAGACATAAACAAAAAAATATCAAACTAATTACACCACTCCATAGAAAATTTAATTCGAATATTTTCCTCGCTTACTAAATCGACTTAGCATGGATAGTTCTTGAAATGTTTTGGTTTGAACATTGTCATACAATTTCTAAATTTTGAATTTATATAACTGGAAAACTAAAAGAGATAGAAGTTTACTGTAAGTGGCGGTAATGTTTTAGATTTTTAGCTCTTTCCATTGAGATACCAACCAACCTCGTACCTTTTTTAGTTTTTAAAAGATATTAAAAAAACGAAAACTGTTATAAAATTTGAATTTGTCAATGCTTGATGACATATCTAGAGGTAAAAGACACCCACTAAAAAAAGAATAATCAAAATCGGTCCATTAGAAAATGCTGGGCGTTTGGAAATAGGTTTTTGAAACACATCTTTTAATAATATAGATTAGCGAGGTTTGAAATGAAAGTTAATACAAATGACAAAATTTTTGCAGATACTAAGTTTTGTTATACCTAAGACCTAATCTAGGACACAACCATCTCTCGGGGAGACTCGAGAAAACTATCTAGGATACAACCTTAGCCATTCGTTATGTACTTGTTGTAGGTGTGGAAAGTGAGAAGCATTTAAAGAGAAAGGCTGTGAGCGGATTGTTTTAAGCAAGATCTATGGACCAGTGATTGACGGAGTTGACTTGAGAGTGAGAACCAACACCTATTGTATTTTAGCATAAGGCAGATTTGGTAGCATTGGTAGTGTGAAGTCTAGATGGCCGAGATGGTTCAAACATTGACAGAGGATCGATGATGGCACAAAAAATGATATGGAGCATCCTATGACTAAGATAAAACGAATATGTATGTGGATAGATAATGAATGTGGAACGATATCATAAAACTTAACATGTAGGCTGCACAAAGACTGTTTCAGGGATGTGTCTTAAATACAGAGTGGATAATGTAGGTATAGGGTTGTATGGGTGTTTAATACCAATGCTATGTCTTTTTTTTCTAAACAGAGAGAAAGTTAAAAAGGAGAGACTCATTATTCCCATAACTATGCTTTGAAATTTCTCTTACATGATGACTTCTGGAAGGGTGTTTGTAGATCTATAGTTTATTGATTATAAGACTGATTTCTTCAGCTACTTTGTTGGCCAGTGGTTGGAGAACCACATTGATTGGTAGAACTATCAGCAATGTTCACACAGGACGAACCATTGATAGATGGACCACTAATTAAACAGCCACGTTGAAAGACCACTTTTAAGTAGTTATGACGTCATACAATAACTAAAATCAGCTGTAAGATAATATTACAAAATCTAGCGGAAAGAAATTAATTTTAGAGTGAGAAAAGAAAGAAAAAGTACTGTTGACCGAATGAAAATAAACTAACAACAAAACAAAGAATGTTTTTTATAGCAATGTTTCTGAAAACAATGTAAAGTTTTTAAATTTATTTCCTGGAGTTTTAGATATTCCAATTGCTGTCATCTTGATCGCCAGCTGAAGAAAAATATGTAAATTCAGTAGAACATTGCATTTTTATAAAAAAATAATTGAGTACTGAAAATATTGTCTTTCTTATTAAACAAAAATTATTATTCCTATTTATCATTATAACAATATTTAAGTTTTTAAATTCTGCACAATTACTATAAATATATTATTAATGGTACTATTAAAAAATGTTAATAATTTGTCCATGTAAACATTCAAAATACTTTAAATCACGCATACACGTATCATAGTATTAAATAATAGTAACAACACTTGAATATAAGTATTAAAAATAAAAAGTTTCATCTATATGCTGAATAAAAATCAAATAAATAATTTGAACTGTTCTAGATTATTCTAATTTTATATTTTTAAACATTTTATATGAATTTAAACTTTTGATGAGTAAATTAACTAAAAAACAAATCTTCAAAAACTAAAAGTTTAATAACATTGTTTATACCTTGACAACTGTAAACCAACTATTGTATGCGTTAGATTTAATAGCACAGAGAGCAATGAATGAGAGGAGTAAAAAAACTAGGTGATTGTCCCTAGAAAGCTTTTCGGTACTGTACTTCAATTTGCATTTCATTTTATTTTACCATGTAACTCATAGAATTTTATTTTATATTTGCATAAATAAATATTTTTTCTTTACTTGCTTGACAATATGTTGACATGGTGTGGGATGTCTGTATGAACGGATATTACTAATATATGTCATCAGACCAATACGAAGTGCTTTTCTGCCAATTTAAATTTCTTTTTATTTCTTACTGTCTCAAAGAATTTTGGTGTTATGTATTCGTAATTTTATTTTAGTTTTGAAAATATTTATTATTTAACACAAAGGTAATGATTGAAAAGTTATCTAATGAAATTAAAGTTGTAGTAAGAATAATAATTTTCATTTCGTTATATATGATGTAAGTATTTATCTTACTAATGACATTATTTGATCCATTTTATATTTACAATGACTTCTTTTTTCGTACAGATGAATGGTATGTATAGGCTTGACTGCAAGAAATCAATCAAACTTTCTATCTCACTAGCCCACTCTATCAAATTCAACAGGTCGTGGCGAAACCTCAGAAGAAATGGAGATCTAAAAATGAGTTTATTATAAGCTGATGATCCTATTCTAACTTATCAAGCTGCAGTTCAGTTACATATCAAGAACCTGATCCTAAATTAATTGTGGTTAAACAGGATTTATTGATTTTTTCAAATGACGGACTTTCCTATATACAGTGGGAGTAAATGGAATGTTATAATAGGATGTTTTTAACATGACTATTTATCGCCTAATTAAAAATGGAAAAAAAAACATTTAATATTTTTTCCTGTTATTTTACTGAAATAATTGCATTTATATACAGAAATATGTGACAAAAATTATTATTTGTTTCTAATCAAGCCAAAAAGCAATACCTAATGATTATACTACAATATTTTAAGTTTATAAACTTTGACAAAAGAATAACAAATTAAACTACAAAATAAATATTTCTTTACATTAAATATAATACTATTTTCAATGTTAAAACTTTTCACAAAAAAAACATGATAATTTATTCGTAAAAGAATAACCAACTTTTCACTAAGAATATATAACAATTCGAATTTCTAATCTTTACTTAAAGATCCTTAATGTTATTTCTTAAAGTTATTTGGTTCGTTTTACTTTCATAGTAAATCCGTTATCATATAAAACCAATTACATTTTCTAGAATTTTGTAATATTCTAAATAAACTAGTCAGTACTAAGATCTAATTATATTCAACAAATATTTCAAATTAAACTTAACGTATTATTGTATCCTTGTATGCTCAACAACATACAAAACATGTACACAACAAGCAATCACAAAATGGAGCACCGAAGGACGGATACTTAATTCGAAACATGAAATCGTCCTCAATTTCTTTTTCAAAAACTGTTCCTTAGATTAACAACAAGACTATACCTTAAAATGTACACATAACTTTACATCTGGAACAAGATATATTTCTGTAATCCGATACCCTATATCAATAAATACACAGTAACACATATTTTATAAACACAGTATAATACGAATACATTTATTAACATACAAATACAATACATTTTATGACCCTATAAAGCTTTCTTCACCAAAGTTTCAAGTGGAAAGCAAATAAATAAATGTATAATATATAATTTATATGAATCATTACATCTAGTATTTATTTTTGAGCTTTAACACTTCAAACACGCAGCGTGAACATTTTTATATTTTAAATAAAAAAGTGTTTAGGTAACATAAATTATAAAACTAACGTTTATTAAAAGGTGATATTTTTAATATTACTCAAATTATACATTTCTGTTATTTTACAATGTTCCAAATTTTAATTATGAGTATTATTAAGGGTAAAATTTTAGTTTAACTCTATTGAATTCAATTAATTTTTTTTTTGAACTCAAAAAGAGGCACAACAAACTAAAGCATTGTTAAATTTATTTAAATGAAAATAAGCATAAATTTCAAGTTTATTTATTTATTTGTAACTTGTAAATGTTGTAGCTAAGGCTCATGATTGCAACACCAATTAAACTGTAAAGCCTTGATTTAAAATAATATTATTTCTCACTTTCAGAAACCTTTGAAATTGATTATAACTCTACAGAAGTGAAATAAGCACCCTAGTCAAATCATTGTTTTAACGCCCAGCTTAGCATAATCCATTGTCTTCGGGACGGGTATTTCTAAAAATTACCTTCACCGAATATTTCCATTTAATGTTATATTATTCTTTGAAATTTACTGTAGCTATAATGTTTAAGCATTTTTTTATGTTTGTGGTTTACTTTTATTCTCCATACCAGAGATTTTAAATATTACTGTAAGTCAGATATTTCTAAAAGAAAACTAAAACCAGATATTTGCAACTAATAATAAACATCATTCTTTGAATTTGACCGTAGCAAAATGTTTTGCCCTTCCCTTTTAAATTTTAGATTGTTTTTTCATTTCTATTAATCGTTTTTAGACATTAAAATGTTGGGTTTTACGATGGATGATTCAAAAATAATCTACAGCCAGATATTTGCAACTAATAATAAAGCTTACAATTACAATTCATTTAAATTTCAATACATCATGTAAAATTAACTAAAACATTTTAAATACGAAAGTAGTTACGAATTACCTGAATGTTGATAGGAACATTTTAATAACGTTTTACTAAATCCGGATTTCTTAGTGAAAGCCTTGCTCGAAAAACGCTTTCGTTAAAATGAAATTAATGAAAATCCATCCTTTTGTTGCAAGAGCTGTAATGCTTGTGGCCTGATTTACAAGCAATTGAAATATGAGATTCTGATCATGCGTTTATGCGCATTTAATCCGGTTGAAGTTGGATTTATTAATAGTATTGTTATATAAAATAATTAAATTTTATCTTTTGCACTTAATTTCGTAATCCCACTTTAATGAAAAGATTAGTTTTCCAACGTAGTGAGTGTCAAAAGGAAATTCACAAAGAACTAAGATTTGATTAATTATTTTCACTTGGATCATTTTTCTGTCTGAACAGGAGGTCTGGAAATTCGGGGTGTTCCAATAATTCACAATATTTTAAAAATTTTACTTTACTAATAACATGCGATCTTTATTGGAAAAATAATATATAAAAAGAAATCTATGTAAAATACAAATAATAAAAAATAAATGTTTAATTACATGGTTAAATTACAAATTATTATAATCATATGACAACAAAAGAGCATGGAGAACCAAAATTACTTTAAATAAAGTTAAAAATGTATATACCGACTGATATTATTAATACTAATAAATAAGATGCAATTTGAAGTATCTAATAGTTTTTTCTCCAGTAGGATATCTTACATTAATAGTGTTATCATATATGTATGATCGCAAATGAATATTTAGTAACATTAATCTATAACCTGGAGTTGTACCAATAAATTATATTTGTACCCTTGCAGAACAAGGTACTTCACCGTAAACAATTAATTAACTAGACAATATTACCTGATAACAATTAATTAAAGCAAAAAAACTGTATACTATGAAAAGCAACATTGAAAAATAGCTTGCACTTTTGGTTAAACAAACATTTGAAATTTTGTCATGAAAGTGGCCATGAATTTCAGTCATAAAATATCGAACATACCAAAACTATTGCGAAATTAAAGAGATTACTTCCTCATATTGTAACTTGGTTTTTAGTAAACAGTTATTTACAATATTTATGATTTTAAAGGACAAATGCATAATACAGACAAATATAGCTCAGGCAAGCCACAAGGATCCGAATCAGTTCAATATATAAACTTTTGGAGATGTTTAAAAACTGTCTACGCGTGTTAGTATTCCATATCAATGTTTCAAATTTTCACTACTCAGGTACTTTTTACTACATTAAGGTATACATTAATGGTCAACAAATCCTACCATTTTACATAATGAAATTTTTTTTATGGAATTTGACATTTTATTTGTGATATTTTTTGTGTGCTTTCCATGGTGAAACAATGGATAAGTTTTATGATAGTAAAAATGTAATAAACCTAACCTATCTTTGTGTTTAAACTGTTGTTGTGATAGATTTATTTATTTACGAGATTATTTTCGTTGCCTGCTTAATACCTTGCAAAATGGAACAAGAAACCAAATTTACAATTATTTATAAAAACCAATAATTTCATTCTCCAAGTAGTAATTATAGCTACTCTGAAGTGCATCTCTTTAATAGTTTCACTGTTTATAGCTTTTGAGAGAACACTATTCCGTTATTTAAAACTTTTTCAGGTCTGTTTGTGCCTCAATTTTTAATTTAAATTAAAAAACACTTATTTTTTTTATTTTATAATCTAACACCTAAAGGAGTATCAATGGTAACAACTGGATGAAAAGAACATTCAAACATCTGGAACAAATATAGCAAATAAGTGTAGACATTAGATCTACAACAACCATATTGCCTGCTTACACAAAGTAACTAAATTATATTCATTGTGCATTCTGTTGCGCGGCTGTAAAGGCGGCCATTACGATAAGGTACAGTCATCGGTCCCATTGTGAGCATCCCTCATCTGTTGTTTAGCCTTACGACTACTCCTTCTAATAAGGCTTCGACTCCTGGGCTTGGACTTGGCTGATTGGTCGGCGCTAGTGCTAGGCTCTGCTGATGTGGTCGCTGTCATAGGGCTCGCTGCTCGTCGAGACCCGCCTTTGACATAGGCGCTAGAGCGACGTTTGAGAGGGTTGTCTTCACCCGTCGGAGGGAGGATGCGAGAGAGTGTCACGAAACAGCGAAACAGATCCCTCACATTGTAGTCATCTTTGGCCGAGCATTCGACAAGTTTTGCCCTGAAATTTGTAATTTAAAATTAAAACTAAACACCACAACTTTGTGTTCCGGGTGGGAACACAAAAATCAACTGGGAATAAACTTACATTTTCCAAAAAAATTCGAGAGCAAGCCGAAATACCCATGCCGAGGGCGGTACTTTTCAAACAAAATTCTCTTTGCAGCTCTTTTTTTTTGTTGCATATTTATTTAATAGTCAAACTACGATACAACCACAAACGATTTATGATTAATCCTATAACTTGCCCTCATTTCTATGATGCTGGTTTGCGTTGTTCAAATTGAATGTAGCAGGAAAACTGTTTTTTATTTAATCTAGTCTACCCCGTTGCAAAAAATTATTACATTTGTTTAGTAATTGGAAAATAAAATAAAAATAGTGTTTTAGATATTGCCAATAATTCTCGCCGTAACACATAACAGTTACAAAAACTCACTGACGAAATATACAACCAATCGAATAAAATTAATATTATAACGCAAAATGATTAAATCAATTATGCTAAACAATTTATTGCTGTTCATTTTCATTTAAAAATTACTAACTAGGTTTTCGTGAAAGTTTGTTTATAGTTACCGTTAAACCATATTAGAACTTTTAAAAATATTTAGTTATTTACCAAAAGAATATTGTTGAAATCTTTTCGCCCATATTTAGAAATTATTCGGTTTGTAGTTGCAGAATCACTGTGAATCTTATATATATGAAGATATTTGTGATTAAATTTCTTACAGTTGATTGTTAGAGATCCCAACTGCAGAAATAACTAATAATGTGTAGATACTGAACTAATTGCAGCATGCTAGATAAACTTAAACTCAAGAAACTTAAAAACTGAGAAAATATATGTAACTTATATATCCTTTAGTTTTATCTTAACTTACCACAAACACTGGAAAATGGGGATAAGCTAATATTCTATAATTTGAATAATGTTTAAAAATTATTTGAGAAAACGAGAAATAAAGTATTGTTATGATTAGTAAAAGGTTAACAATAAAACTATTGTATTTTAATTTGAACAAAAGATAACAGTGTGCATAATATATCATTAATTTAGTAATAGCACTGTATAGTTCCACATTTGTATCTGTATATTATACAAACAAAATAATCCCATCTGATTATCCCGTTTCATCTAGATAGTACATTACATCTGGCATTATTTTGAAACACAACACAAACATAGTTTCAGGATTCTATTATTTCACTATCAAATTGTATTGTATTGTAATAGAGAAAGAGAGTATGTTTGTTTGTTTAACTCAAAGGCTTCGTATTTACTTTAATACAAATTCAACTGACATGTTAAACATTGTCATCATAGTAGGGTATTTTTAAGAAGCCGAACAGAGTACGTTTTATATATATATATACTTTTTATCTAAAAAAAAAAAAAAAACAACAACAATGAACAGAAAGCAGAGACGACACAAAATATAAACATTGTATTATTAAAAAATAGATACTAATTCAATAAAGCAAACTTTTAAGATTTGTGCTTCCACTAACTAAACTGTTAAAATATATTTACAAAATTTGGAAAAGAAATGTTGACATAATCTTACAATAAACGTTTTTATTTGAACTGCGGAAAATCAGTTACTGCTTATCAGTATCACTATTAGTATATAAACGTTAAGCAATGTGGGGTTAACTTAGTAATAGTAGAGTTGGAGTCTTATTTGTACGTGTGTGTGATCCATGTTATTCAAATAACTGTATACCCACTAAGCTTCAGAATGTAAGCACATAAACAATATACTATTTGAAACAGATCATTGAAATTTGTTTACCAAATATTGTAAATTAATCTTCTATTAATTATCCAACTTTAACTTGGTAATAGAACAATTTTAAGATTTTCAGTTAAAAATTAAAACAAATTAAAAATCTTAAAGCTTTGTATATAATGTTTGCATTGCTGTTATTTCATAAACTAGATTAAAATAATTTAACACACTACGAAATAAGGCAGAAAAAACTTTTTAGACAACTAGATTTAGCACTCAAATACACTTTCAAATTAACTGCATTAGAGATAATATAATATTTAAATTCTTATCACACTTTTTGATTTTAGGCATTGTATCAAAAATATTACATTGCACACAAGTCAAACACAAAAAACATGGAAACACGAGTGATTGTATTTTTGATTTTTAGCTGTACTTTGTGTATGACTAGAAAATGAAACTGTGAAGTCGAAACCATGGTCGTCAACTTATGCTAAGCCAGAGATCACAAAAGCAATATAAAATAAAAGTTATTATACATTAATTTATTATTTTAATCAAGAAATAGGTCTTATAATGTAAAAAATATTATTTTTTTATTTTTAAGTTCATGATTATCAAAATGTTATCAAAATCATTCTATTTTGTTCTCTATGATTTATTTAAAATTATAAGTGCAATCGTTTTGAGAGCTCTCGTTTTTATTAATTTTCGGAACAATATGTTAAGGGAGTGGGCAGATAGTACAAAACAAAATATGTACTATAAATTTTCCAATTTTTATCTTTTTAAAAACTGCATAATGTTCTGAAAAGATTACTACCAAAATATTTAAAATTTTAAATGTATTTAAAGACCTACAGATTATTGAAATTATATGTTGCTACATTCATGTTGGCAGTACTACGATCAGATGTTTTTACTTAGCTTACAACATTTTGTTCAGGATAGGAATGTTGTGATTCTGAGTTTGTATTTATATATGTTTATTTTATTATCAAACTATATACAATTTCATCATCTGATTAGTTAATACTCTATAAAATACTGTAAGTAATTATTGTTGTTAAATACTGTAAGTAATTATTGTTGTTATATCTGATAAAAACATTTGTATAGCTCAAGGATAGCATTATAGAAAGAGAAAGTTTTCTACTACTTTGTGAAAATTAAAAATCTTTAAACAATGGAGCTTCCATTTCTCTTTGAAAGGACTGTTTAATAATAGTTTTTCCAATATACTATTTCAACAACATGTACATTTTTATTTACCTCAACTTTGGCAATTCACAAAACAACCATTCTGACACATCCTCGATCCTTACTTCCCGCCTGGTTACGGCGAGGTCCAACTTGTTCCCAGCGACTACAATGGGCACTTCCTGATAGTCCGCTCTCTGTTCTCTGACCTCTTCAAGACAACACTTGGCCTGATGGAACGACTCAGTTGATGTGATAGAGTAGACAAAGAGGAAAGCGTGAGCAGTCGCTATGCTTAGTCTACGCATTGCCGGGAACTGAAGGTCACCGCATGTGTCCAAAATGTCAACCTGAGAATTGTATAGTCATATTAGCAATGTAAACATGTAAATAAATAGTAAGACGTATATACAAAACTTTATTACTGACTTCATGCTTGTCTGACAAAATGTGAAATGTGAAAATGTTTTTGTAAAAGTGAAATCGCAACTATAAAACATGTTTAGGTTTGCTGAAATCTAGAATAGTCTACCTTAGTCGTATTCTATCAGACAATCTCTAAAGCCTCACAAGTGAATGTAAATCAAGTAAAATTTTATGTTATTAGTTTTAAAAGTAGTAACATCATATGCCACTAAACCAACAATGTATGCACACGTAATTCTGTTCTAGAAAACTAATCTAATGTGTTTGAACAAATTTGGTTTAAACACGCACTTAGGTCATTTTAATCCTTGATGCATGTCTGATTTTATTTTTTTAATTCGTTAAAGGAGAATAATACTGATAAAAAACCATAATGCTACCATTTAAAATGCATAGCTTATGTGATAAAAGATGTCCAATGACGGTGGAGTAATCAGCTGTTTTCGGTAACAACTGTTTTTGTAAAAGGTGATATGTTGTAGTTAATTATCCTTTTATTTTGTCAAGTTTTTTGTACAGCTCGACACCGGCTGAAAAAAGAAAACGAAACTGCAAGAACGACAGACGCAGTGCGTTAAAAAACTCTTGCTTTCAATTGTTGCAGAGTTACTAGTGGCGACTTTTCCCCCAAGACACCGAGCTGCAGAAACTCGTGCAAAAAACAGTCTTCTATTGCACTATGTATAAAATATATTAATATACATACAGCTCATATTTCAACTTACATTTTGCATTACCGTCTCTATTATTTTAGTAAATAATAATACAATAAATACATTTTTACTTAAGCTAAACACCTAAATTTTAATATGAGAAATGCCAGTTAAAGCTTCAATTGTGTTATAATGAACCAGGAAACCACATAAATGAGTTGTATGCTATATAAATAAAATAATTTAGACTTGTTTGGATAAGAATTCCTTAATTGACTGTTATTACCTAAGTCTGCTCTAACATTAGAAACAAAAATCAGGGAAGGCTTGAAAAGCAGTTTTGTTTCTAATCAGAAGAGTTAAGTATTTAAATTTAATAAACTTTTTTAGATTAGAGTAAATTACAATGAGAATAGAAATATGTATAAGTATTTATTTCGCAGCCAAACTTAATGTAATTTAACTGTCTTACCGAATGGTTAAATGCTTTTACATCTTCCATTTGATTTCCAAAAAAAAAACCTTATGATCGATTTTATTAAAGACAAATGATTATTTTTTGTGTAGAGGACTTTCCATGTAATATATTTTCTCCCAATCTGTCGTCGATAAAGCTAATAACACATTTAATTTTTTTAACAAAATGTATTTTTCCCCTTAAAAAAAGAGAATAAAGTAAAAAATTAAACAGAGTTAGACATTTAAAAGATGCAAGAAATACAGGACTTCCATGGTGAGACAATATATCGCCGCTAATCGCGCCTTGCTGCATCTATAATGATTATTTAAATTAAATCCGATTAAGTAACAAAATAAAATAAACTAAAGGCTGAAATAATAATACTTTTTCGAATGTGTACGTCATATAAAACTTCATTATAAGATTAATGGCATGTAATATTACTGAACTTTAAAACAACTGGTCGGATTTGTACAAATCTTTTACTCATGTGTTCAGCAGTGCCTTCCTGATAACACGGGATATGCCACATCAATATTTGTTTTATTGTAGCATGAAGGATAATTGAGTTATCGACATCAAAATTTAAAACATAAATTCTTGGTAATTGATTAGATTAGGCTAATACAAAATTATTAAAAAATTTTGGCAGTATTTATTAATTACAACAAAATCCTTACATTTAATTTAAATTACATATACATTAGTTTTAGTAAAGAAATTAAGTAAATGTGCCACCAAATCGATACTGCAGTAACTTCTTTTTATTTTCAATATTACAGTACTTTTTTAGCCTTACATTGAATAAAAACTTTATGAACAACATTGAACAAATATTACATACTAGACCACTCATTGCATTTCTTAGAGCGGCCTCTAAACATGTAGCATATTATACGGTCATAAATGTGTCCCAGATCTTGGGTGTTGCAGGCAAATACCAAGGATTATGTTTTCGTTTTTTTTTACAATATCTCTAATATCTTTACTGAGTAAGGTAAAAATTTAGTTATATTTTTGTTTGTCATTAAGAAGAAAAACATGTTTCTCTCTTGTAAGTGTTTTATAAAGTTACAGGTTTGCGATATATTTGACGTTAAAATTTCAAAATTTTTAAAATATACGCTGAAATTTTAAAAATATACGATATAAATTACTTTTTTTTGTACACTTGCAAAATGAATTTACTAAATCTGCGCTCTTATTTAATGCAAATAGAGACTTATTATTTTTATTTTATCACAATACGTTTTAATATGTAAAAGCCTAAATTAAATGACGTTGTATATTTTTAACACAATAAAACTGAATGTCTGCTTTTTGCAATTACATTTTATTTAAATACAAACAACTATGAGGCAATTAACAAAATGTTCATTTAGAATCAAATATCATTGCTATTGCAAGTTTATTCTGCTTTTAAGCCCAGTTTCATTAATGCAAGCCTGGTTTTGTTCTATAAAACCCGAGGCACAATGGAAATAGGTTTCGTTCCAAATCACTCATTCGAAATTAATTACAAAGTTTAGCTAACATTATTAAAATTATTTACCATTCACTTTCAAATTAAATTTACAACGGGTTTATCAATATTATTAAAGTTTGCAGGATTATTTAATCATAGGTTGTATTATATATCGTATGAAATAATAACAGTTTAGCTTTAGTCTAATTTCAAAGTAAATTTATTTAATTGCTTTTGAAATGTAAACAATGGTTCAATTTTTTTATAATACTTGGTTTGGAGTCATCCAGTGTTGTCCATGCGTCACCAAAGTCAGTACATTAAAATAATTAGACCTGTTTAAAACCTTTAGGTCTTAAAGTAATATATTTATTGTATTTACCTTTATAAGTCTGCTTAAAATAATAATATTAGAATGTTACTTAGTTGCGGCCGTTTCATCTACACAGAGACATCATCAGGCTTCGTGATTAAGTTTGTAAATAGAGCACTAAACATAATTATAGAACATGCCGAATTTATCAAGGAGATTAATTTGATCAAATGAATCGCTACTGCCAATGAATACAATGTCTCTATTGTTGATAAATGCATCAGCAAACAAAAGAAAAATAAAGCAAAAAAACTCAAATTAAAAAAACAACTTATGCCATCTGAGCCTGTAGAATCTAAAAAATATAAAACCATAAAATACAGTAGTCAACTTAAACAGTCAATGAAAAATATGTTTCGCAAATAGGGATACTCTTTAACATATCGTACTAATAATAAACTCCAAAATGTAATAAATAGAAATAGATCCAGAACCACTACAGATGATTTTGATGAAGGAGGAGTATATCAACTCTCATGTAACGACTGTAATCTATATATATAAAATCGAAATACCACTGACTCACTGATGATCACTATATCTCAAAAACGACAAAACATATTAACTTGAGATTTAACATAGTGGTTTCCCTTATGCTCTAGATGTGCAATAAGACGGGATATTAAAATATTTTGCATTTAAGGTTATTGAAACGTAAAAATCGTCAGAAATATAGGTAAAAGTAAAATGCCACTGACTCACTATTCATCACTATATCTCTAAAACGACAAAACATATTAGCTTGAAACTTAACATAGCGGTTCCCCTTATGCTCTAGATGTGCAATAAGACGGGATTTTAAAATATTTTGCGTTTAAGGTTATTAAAACGTAAAAAGCGTTAGAAATATAGATAAAAGTAAAATTCCACTGACTCACATTGTTTACAAGGAGGTTCTTTAAATAAGTATATAAAAAGGCTGTTCTTTGACAGGTATTAATGAAACTAAAAGATGCATATTTTATACACTTAAGCTAAGAAAGTAGTTCATAGTGTAAATAGCGTATTAACAAAGAGTATACGGGATACCCTTGAAATTTTTTTTTTTTTTTTTTTACTGAGCTTAACCCGTAGCGAAGCACGGGCACCCAGCTAGTAAATTATATATAGGACAGACAGGTAGAAGATTCAAAGAACATAAAACATCATTAAACCAAAGGTCTATGCAGAACATCTTGTAGATAATAACCATGAGTACAATAATATCGATTCCAATCTTGAAATTATTCATAAGTGCAGAAAGGGAAAATTGCTAGATATATTAGAACAATTGCAAATTTATTCCCCCAACAAACAAGATCCTGACTAAAAGACAAATTGAACTTTGCCTCCAACGCAGTATAAGACACGCTTAACTCCTTGAGCAAGATAAATAATTCAGTGAACTGAATGAAGACAAAGTAGTAGGATGCATACTGACCCAAAACTTATGTTTATTATAACTCATATACCGAGAAAATCAATATGTTAAATGCTACATTTAATAATTTAAAACACATATTTTACAAAATTGAATAGAGTAAGCAAAAAACATTTTCTTTTATTATTCCATGCATGGAATTAATTTGTTAATCTGTTATGATATGGATATATTTAAAACGCCTCAATGTACAATTTGATAAAAAATCATTTTCAACTATTTTTAATTATTATAATTATATAATATTATTTTACTTTGTTATATTATTTATATACCTCTTGCCTCAGAAAAGCTATGACGTTATTGACTGCTAAATCATATTATAAGACAAATAAAAGATATAAACTATAGGCTCAGATACTGCATTAAGGAATTCTAAAAAGAAAAGAATTTTCTTGAAAATTTGGAAGTATTAAACGAGCCGGAGATGTTAAACAAATGACGGATTTGAAGGTGTCGCTGTAGGGGAAAAATCATGATGAAGATGGATGGATTATTTGAAGGTAATACAAAACATGGGGTATAAGATTGTGGAGAAAAATGACAGGATATTGGAAGCATGCTGATACAGTGCTCAGGGCAGTAACTCTTGAGTGTAAGAAGGGACTTACACTATTGAAAATATTTATCTACATGTTTCAGAGAGAATAAACAAAAATCTTGCGGGTTGATTTTGCAACAAGAAAAGACACTCTTACAAAAAAAATATGTATATTTTGTCATGTATAAAACGTACTCACAACAACAAAATAAAAATAATTGAGTACATTCAAAATTTAGTGGTAAATTCTAAGAAAACATTAAGTTAATTTGTTGTCTTCACCTGTTGCTATTTTATAATAATATTGCATAACTCAGCATTAATTAAGTGTTACAATTTATTAAGGAAGCCATCCCAAATTGGTCTAACCATTGAGTATTTTCAATGCAATACTAGAGATCGTCAATTCTCGCTTCGCTCATTATTCCCAACGGTGACTTATGCGAAGTAAATGCAATCAAATTATTGTATTTCCAAATATTTTCACGGTAAACACGATTGAATAGGATATACAATTTATTTTTTATTGTTGTATAGAAGAGAGACAACTTTGCAGTTATTAAATATTATATATGACAAAATGTGATAAGGTTAATATGTTAAACTGATCAATAAGCCTATTAAAAGTAAAGTTAGCATTTAAAATGTGTTTGAATTATAATATAGTGACGCTTTTTCGTTGTTTAGTGTTTGGTATTACCTAATCTGAAAAAAAACCTATTGTTGTGAAGAATAATGACATAATTCTAAATTTGCCACGTTGCTTGATATGGTAATGAATGTAAATCCTTTCAAGAAATATAGGTTGTTTCAGTATAGGCCTAACTTAAACATTGGGTTAAGCTTTTTATCCAAACCAGCTGTTTTATTTATAATATGTAACAACAAATGTTTGAATTATAATATGGTAAGCCTTTTCCTTTATCTTTTCTTTGAGTTTGTTTTTATTTTGTTAACTTATCCTAAAAAGGTGGTTGTGAAAAATACTTAACTGGTTCTAAGTTGATTGCTATAGTAAAGAATGTAGTAAATTCATCCAACAAACGTGTGTTGGTTTAGAACAGGCCACATCTAAAATTGTGTTGCTAAGCTTTTGATTCAAATTAGCAGTTTTATCTTGTATAGGGCTAGGAGTGATCTTTCGTATTTTTACCATTTTCAATCCTAAAATCAATATTTTGCCAAATTCTTTCTTAGTGGTACATAGTGGTATAAAAGAAAATTATAAGGCTTTAGCTATCATAGTTTTGGTTGTACTTTGATTATTAATTAGTCAGTAAGTCGGAACTTCTTCTTTTATTTATACAGATTTAGCTCTTTTGTCCTCTCTACTCTGTGTTTGATTCTCTGTGCAGTCTCCAGGTTTTAAAAACTATAATTCATAGGAAGTTGAAATTTCGCAGTAAAGTATTAGTAAATGCTACATAATTCAAGATTAGGTATCAATAGTAAATCAATCATTATTTCAACGTTATTCGGTACAGTAGTTTGAATAACAAGAAAGTATAATAGCTACCACTTTAAACAGCACGTTCCTTTACTAAGCACACAAATTAACAGCTGTCAATAATAATTAACCCAGACTGAAACATATTACAGATGATTAAGTCTATTAGATTAGTAATTAAATTACGTAGGCATTTTGTATAGCTATTAATTGTAGACATGTATTACTAAATTTGGAAGCTTTAGTTATAAGGCTTTAAAGAATTTGTTAAAAGCTCTACTTGGAAAATCTATACAAATCTATCGTTTCCAATGACGTAAATTTTTCTACTTTACAAGGAGAAACTTTGATCTAGCGCTAGGATAAATATGGTTAGAAAAGCTGGAGTCATCTTAACAAAACCACCAGCTTCTTTCATGTTTAATTAACCTACAACTCAAACCACAGCAGCTTTGGCCTATTTAAACTGCATTACAGGATATTAAATGCCAGTTTATAAACACCACTTTCTTACATCTTATTTAATTTCTTCTTAAAACTTTCTTAAGTTATCCGTTATTTGTTTTTACGGTAAAAAGCAAGATTTACTCTGATGATAGTTTTTTCTGATATATTTAAATTCTCAAGCATTTTTGCGTAGATTTATTAAAACTATCTGTTATAAATAAAGAAATTTAACATTCTTTTCTTTTTTCCATCTCTTTATAAGGTTACCACTATATAAATTGTTAATAACATACTATGGAAAGCTGCCTATTTATGAATAAATGGAAACTGTAATGTAGCATTTATAATGTTGGTAGTAAACGTAGGTTTTCTAAATGTTCTGAAATTATGGTTAACACTAGTAAGCCCCCGTGAAAAATCGCATGCTGATTAATTAGATAAACATAAGAAATACATCAAATTAAAAAAATATATTAAAAAACAACATTAAGGAATACTTATAGAATAAATAGCAATAATGACGGAGATTTTTAACTCGGTAAATGTGTACAATAATAAGGATTATAAACTGTAGGCCTATTTGTTAAACATTTTTATTTGCATAGTCTACGTTATTATATTATATTTAAAGAATTATAAAAATACTTTCTTTTAATTGCTCAAATGATTTAGAAGTTATTATTTTTTTTTATTATAGTAAAGAAATTCATAATCGAATATGTTTATATGTTTTACGAATATGTACGAATGTTTCCGAAGCTTAACGAATGTATCTCTTCTTTAAATTTGTATAAACTAATAAATTATATTGATGATATAACGCTATAACGAAAATTTGTAAACATAATCCCAAACTATAATATTACACTAGGTTTGTGTATTACAGATGATGGTTGGAATCAGCTGTTTAGATGTAGAAATATTTATATATTCTATAATTTTTATAAAAAGATATATTGACGATAAAAGGTTGTATTTATATATAGTTTATAACTTTAAAACAAATATTATAATGCATATTATAGCATAGATTAGTTATTTAGCTCATATTTAAAAAAATCTATTTCACAAGACATTATAATGATTGAAGTTGTAAACATAACCTCAAACTATAATATACACTGGGTTTGTGTAAATATTACAGATGGTGGGTAAAATCAGCTGTTATATTAAATGTTACTCACGTAACATTTAGGAGTTACGTTAAATGTTAATCGATTTTATAGGAGTTGATCTTCAATTGTTTGCCAAATTAAGGTTCATTTTTATAAATACAATTTGTTTTATGTTTTCCCTCTTCGCTGCCTCGTGAACGTAACCATCGTGAAGGCTTAAAAATATATGCTCGTTTTACTATATATGTTGCGTTTTCATTGCAATTGAGATTTACCATGTACATTCGATCAAAAATATAACTCATTTTTGTTGGAGATGTTTTGCAATATCAAGTGGAAGTCTGTTTTAAAATTTAAGTAAAACTACTTATTGCACGAAGCTTTTCCGAACTTGTATATAACTAAGTATACATAAATGTGTCACAACCATTTAATCGAACCTAGCAACAAGGTGGACATTACAAGTATGAAAGCTTGATTTTTTATTTTACAATCTTTAAAACTATTGACGTCTTGAGACGGGCTCGCTTCGCTCAGCCCGCTCAAGTCAAAAATTATAAAAAATAATTTTCCATAACTAATTGTAAAATCGACTAAGTCTTTAAGACAGGCTTAATCAGTGTTAGACAAGCTTAGAAAGCAAGGTCCAAGGCGACTCGTTCAAGGCCAAATGTAGAATTGTCGGTGCAAGTTCATAAGAACAATGGGAAAATTTAATATTCAAATTTAGTCGATATTTTTATATTTTTGTATAAAGCAAAGTAAATGGATTAATTTATATAAGTAAAGTTTTTTGATAAAATGAAAGGTGTTAAAAGTATGCGTAAAACTAAAGTAACACAAAAAACCAAAATTGGTAATTTTGAAATTTGGAAAAAAGTAAAAAGTGTAAAGTATAGATAATTAACTTCATTAAAGGTTAACAGAAACAGATTTTGGTAAATTTTGAATTTTGCAGCATAACTATCAATTTAAAAGTAAATTAATTAATAAAAGTTAAATTTAAATGAATTAAGGTAAATGGCCATGAAACATGATAACTGCTAATTAAAAATAAAATATGTAAGGTTAATAGCTCACGGGCGTTAACGTATTTTAGTAAAAATAGAAAGTATAGTTCTAAAAAGGCCTAAACTCAATTTACATTAACGGCAATTGATAATATAAGATAACCGGCAATGTAAAGGCTCCAGAGAGATAGATATAGATAAAAAAATAAATTCATTATAGTTAATGTACCCAAAATGAGAATTTTCGGAAAACCAAAAGTGTTAGAACTCAGGAACCAAAAGGGATAAAAACATGGGAAAACAGTAAAACAATCGTCGGGTTTACAGGGAACAGTAACAGTAATAAAGAGTGCCGGAAAACCGAAATCGCGGAAAAGCGCGGTACGGGAAAGTGCGGAAAACACGTAAGAGCGTAAATACCGAACCGAACATCGTACCGTTTCAATTCAAGTTTGCAGATAATCCAGAAGTTGTCCAGAACAACAATCTGAAGAGATATCCAGAATCCAGTTACGGGATCGGGAGTTATAGGAAATCGGTGAAAAATAGAACAATTTTGACAAACCAAAAATGACATGAATATTTCGTCGGAAGGACAGGATTTAAGTTGAACCGACCACCGATAAGATGACTCCGCCCACCAGCCAATGCTGGTAACAACTTTCACTACAATTAAACATTACATAATGGAAAAATCGTCGTAATTAAAAGTTAATTAATTCAAAACTTATAAAACTAATTATCCTGATGGCAGGAAAAATAACTAAAAAATTCTCCTTCAAATATTAATGAAGTTATTCGCTTTTAAAGTAAAAGAAACAAAGGGAAATTATTTGAACTAAATGGCAAGAGTTTTTCCCTCGAAAGGGAGAAGGTCAGAAGTTGCTGTTTAGATCGACAGTCTGAGAAGAACTCCGAGGTCGACACCATGTCACTCGTTTATTAAAATTAATATTTTTTTTAAAGTCTCGATACGAACTCCGAGGTAGACACCGTGTTACTCGTTTAAAAAATTAAATTTTCTTAAAGTCTCATTAAGAACTCCGAGGTAGACGTTATGCTACTCGTTTATTAATTTCAGTCTTCATGTTTGAGCTTCATGAGTCAGGACGCTGGGTACTTGTATGCAAAAAACATTATCCACGTTCTGTGAAGAATCGATGTATAGCTTGACGTAACCTGGAACACTAGAGACGGTTACAGCTTTCAGGACTACAGCCAGACGTATCCAAGCAAGGGTTAATTATCCGAACCCTGGAGGAAACCAGACGTTTCAACAAGACTGTCAGTGCAGGGACCGAGCGACTGCCAACGAGCCTAGGACATCTCTGAAGTGCGCATAACACCACCCAGGGGTATATCTCATATGTCATCGGCGTAAGGGTTAGCAGTAACTCCAAATCCTGCCAGGAACTCCAAGGGGAACGCTTAACAAACTCGCATAAGGTATAGTCAGTGCAATCTTTTCAAGCATACATTTCATCGTTGACCCACTTAGTAATTTTGCTCATTTTAAATTATCAAAAACGTAATTAAGGTTATAAATATTAGAGTCATTTATCTATCTCTCGCAGCAGTCTTCGTTATAGTTGTATATAAAAATTGTTAAAGTTAGTCATAATTCTGAGGTATAAAATAAGGAATATAAATTTATTTTGTAAATATAAAAATTTGTTGGTAAAAGTCTAATTGAATAATTATTCAAAATTGTGTATATAGTTTTGCTTGAATATTAATTAAAAACCCAGAAGCCAGTTGGCTCTGTTCGAAATATATAAATTCTTATTATTTATAATTATAGTAGTCCTGAACCAGCTAGTAATCGTAATCTGTGTGTATATATATATATATGAATATAGGTAGCCAATATTGCTTGTTATAAAGAGGGTAAACAGTTCTCCAAATGGCACGACCCTGAAAAGAGTCGAGGTTCTCCAGAGATTAAAATTAAAATTAGAACCTTTTCAAATTTTAAGAAAATCTGTCCACAAGAGGGTGGGCAAATTTCTTGCGGCGACGATTGGAAAGGTGAGCTGAGCGGATAGTCGCGTAAAAGGACGTCGTCGGTGGTGAGGCCGACGAGAGCGGTTCGTCGCAGTCTGGACTCCAATTTCAACCTATTTATTTTCTTCTGTGAGTAAATTCTACAAGCATTAATCTCAAACAGATATGTACATCCGTATGTGCAGTCGTATTATAAGAGTTATGTGATTGTTGCTTTGTTGTGGATGATATTAGTCAAGTATTCGACGAGTCTATCATGTTTCAGAATTCTTATGATATGTATAAGATTTGATGACATGACTGATAGAAAGGAAAGAAAAATACAGACTATCCTTCCGCCATTAGAGAATATTCACAATGTTTGTACAAAATTATAAAAATAATAATTCACTAAGTGAAAACGTAACTATTGGCGAAAATTTGAAAGTATTTCGCGACCGATGCAGATTCCGTCAGTATATCCCATCCAAGCCTGCTAAATAAGGATTAAAATGTTTGCCTTGGAGAATTCAAAAGTATTCTATACTTCCAACCTAGAAATTTATTCTGGGATTCAATCGGATTGCCCATATGCAGTTAGCAACAAAAGTACAGATGTTGTAAAAAGAATGATTGATAACATTAAACTCACCGGTCGAAATATTACCGTAGACAATTTTGGTTTAGTGGTATATCGTTATTAGGTGACTTGTCAGAAAAAAATGATCGTTTGTAGGGACTGAAGAAAATTAGTAGCAAATCCCAATTAATTTCAAAACTATTTTTAAAAGAAAGTAAAACTCAAGTTTGTTTTTATTTTCGTAAAGAAGGTACAGTGGTGTCATATATTCACCGTATAAATAAAAATGCTATTATAATATGAAGACTTCATTATGACAATTAATTCCATTAATAGTGAAAGTGGGGAAAGGGCTAAACCAGAAATTATTACATTTTATAACAAGACAAAAGGAGAGGGTCGACATTGTAGACAAATTATGCGCTGCTTATAATGTTGCCCGGAACACACGTCGTTGGCCTATGGTGTTCTTTTCTATGTTGAATATTGCTGGTATAAATTCGCAAATACTTTATAATACATGTAATATAATATGTAATTTAATAATTTAGTAATGGCTTCAAAGTGGAGAATGTCTGAATTGTCCAGTGAACTAAAAAGCGGTAATCTTGTTCGAAGTTCATCTTCCAATACTGGATTTCCAGAAGCCTTCATAAAAGGCTGCTAGAAATTACTGGAACTAACTCATTGGCAGCAGCTACTGTCGAGAATTCTTCAAAAAGAAATTCCGGGAATGCCAAAAGGAAATACTAACAACCATGTCTAGCAAAAAATCTAAGAAAAAATATTGTTTGGACCACATTACTGTAATTTGTGAAGGCTGTAAAAACACAATTAGGATTTAAATATGTGTAAGTGTTAAATATGGTTTTGTATTTTAATATTGTAATACTTTCAAATAAGTACTAATTGGTTTCCTCTTACGATTAATGTTTAACTAGCAGACCCGTGCAAACATTTCACAAGTTAGAAGTATTCACTACTTGCCTGATTTAATATCTTGATTTAATTAAGTAAATTACGTTTATTTATTTACGTTGATTTAATTTGATTGATTTGTATGATATATCACATATAGAATGTAAACAATATAACTAACAGCAGTCATGTTAGTTAAACAGATTGTTAATAGAAGGTGACTTTCATTAGGAACTATATGAAACATCTAACAAAAACAGCTATCATGTTAGTTAAACAGATTGTTAATAGATGGCGCTTTTCATAAGGAACCATATGTAATATAATATAAAAGTTTATTTAATGAACTTTTGTAAACATGAAACGTGCATTTTTATCTGTTTGTCTATTTTTCGTCAATAGCGGGGAACAAAAGCTATAAAATGATATTTAAATAATTCATTTTGATGAAGAATTAAGGGAGATATGGCTTTGTGAAAAAAAAAACATCTTTGAGAAATAATATACTGCATAAGGATTTTGTTTTATTAATGTATATATTTTATAAATAAATGTCATTATGTACTATATTTTAACATACAAAACATTCTTATTTATTTAGACTCCAAAAGAACAACTAAGTGCATATCTTTAGTTTTTGAAGTGGGCACCTGTCAGGTGTAGCGCGACAAACGATGCAACAGATTTGACGCGACTAGCGCAAGGTTAAACACCCAAATACTTCACTGTTTTAATTGTTCCTAAGTTGAAGGGACTATTAATTTTGTGTTCATCCTACTGGACTCGAACTTGGATAAACTGAAGGAAAAACATATATCTATTCATTTCAGCACAAATAAATTATTCATGCATTAGAACATATTCTGGTTCAGTCTTAACATCTATCTTGAATTTGTTGTTTAGTTAAGTCAATAAGTTTATTGATGCTGATAATTATTAGACTAATAATTATATTTACTACTTTAAATACTATTATATAGTTGATTAACCAGAATGCGCGTATAAAGAACAATCATTATATTTCTTAGGTTATCGCACATGAAAAATCAAAATGAGGATTACCTTTTCTCATTTGACTGTTAATTTTAGTAATGACAAAATTACTCGCTTCACTCGCCAACCCCTGCGGTGACTCGCGTCGAAGCAAATGCAAACAGGTTATTTTATATAAATAGACCCTACTATTAAATTCTAATATGTCTTATTTCTTTTAATTAGAATGTAACATAGGGGTTTCTTATTTTTAAATTCCTTAATTTATTAAGGGTTTATTGTCTAGCTTTAAGTAAAGTATAACAATCAAAATTTTTAATACATTTTCATCCCTTGGCAGCACGTGACAAAATGTCAATCTATGAAACTTTTTTTATGTATGTTGTAAGAAATAAATGTACACATTTATAGCTCACTACCTTTAAGGAAAATAAAATGAATTTTTATTGTTTTATGGGTTGTTATAAAATGTTCACCCCTTAGCAGCACGCGACAAAATGCAAATCTAGTTAACTTTTTCTATTATCTTGTAATTAATAAATGTACAAAATTTCAGCTCTCTAGCTTTAAGGAAGGTATAACAACTAATATTTATTGTTTTAGGGGTTGTTCTTACCCTTAAATCAAAATTATTTTTAGCCTATGTTACTCAAGGATAGTATAGCATTTTATTAGTGAAACTATTTTTTCAATCGGTTCTGTTGTTCCAGAGATTACCCTTCATACAAACAAATAAAATAAATTTACCTTTTTATAATGTTATTAATAATAACCCCAAAGCTAAGATGGTAAATAATGTTAAGTGTCCGAATCAAATTATTTCGTTTAATTTATAACAGCGGTTATAATAAAATAACCAGTAAGGCTCAGGTCTACACTTTAATAAAAAACCTAACCTTTTTTTTTCTTTTTTTTCCGAAGCGAAGGTGGAAAGCATTTGCCTGCCAAACACCAGGGAACGGTATCCCCAGAAGTGTGGAGCATTAAAAGATAAAAATTTAAACGATTGCTTCACAGTTTAAAATCAGCTGTAAATTGAAATATTGCAGCAAACAGCTGTTTTATCTATTAGTTTATTAAATTTGTTGCTATGGTAATAAATGTGAATGCATGTGTTAATTTATAAGTCTAGGCCAAACATAAGATTTTTCCGACTAAATTTACAAATATTTTAAATAAAAAAGGTTTTTATCAAAATGAATTATAGCCTATGTCACTCAGGGATGGTGTATCTTTTTCTTAGTAACACTATTTTTTCAATCGGTTCAGTAGTTCCAGAGATTAGCCCCTACATACAAACAAACAATACTTACCTTTTTGTAATATTAGTATAGATTTAACAATACCAGCGAAGCAAACAGAAGGTTCCTTTGACTCAAGGTTGTATAGGTAATACTGACAAAGAGCTATACGAAATTACTTGCCCTGTTGGGAACTAATACACACACTCTCTCTCTCTCCAATTCAAGTCCTAAACACCTGACATCAAAGCGTGTAACAGAGAAGCCCATTTCCTATATGACTGATCTAACCTCAACACCTGTACCAAACATAGGATATTAGCCTTCATGCCGAACCTATACTGTCATTTAAACTTAGTAACATCATTGATTAGTTTGGGTTATTGCACACAAGTCATCTAGTTTCAAAAGTTACCTCCGTGTTCGAATAGAAAGTTAGGTATCAATAGATTATCTCTCACCACCTCTACCTGTTTCTTATTACAGTTCTCTATCTGTTATGCGCAATACATCTGCTGCATTTACTTCTTATTAAAATATCATTGTTAAATGTTTAAGTTTTTATGTAAATCATGTTTTATTGGTGTTGAACTTTACTTGTTCTGAGAAGGTATGTTTTAAGACGATTAATATTAATATTATTTATACTTGAGTCTGGTCAAAAATATTCTCAATATTGTGATTCAGATTTGGAATAGTACTTAATTGAGGTTGTTCTTTACACTAGTGGTACATTTAAAAGCTGAGAAGTTCCTTGATAGATTAGTAAAAAAATAAATTTTGTTTGCATTTATTTGTTTCGTAATTTGTTCTCATTTTGTGTGTAGTGAACAATCCGACGCTTGGCAAATTCTGCTTCGAAATGATAGTAAGAGCCGACATCGAAGGATCAAAAAGCGGTCGCTATGAACGCTTGGCCGCCACAAGCCAGTTATCCCTGTGGTAACTTTTCTGACACCTCTTGCTGAAAACTCTTCAAGCCAAAAGGATCGAAAGGCCGTGCTTTCGCAGTCCCTATGCGTACTGAACATCGGGATCAAGCCAGCATTTGCCCTTTTGCTCTACGCGAGGTTTCTGTCCTCGCTGAGCTGGCCTTAGGACACCTGCGTTATTCTTTGACAGATGTACCTCCCCAGTCAAACTCCCCGCCTGGCAGTGTCCTCAGATCGGATCACGCTAGGGAGTGTTTGCCGGACGGAAGCACCGCGCAACAAAGCCGGTTTCGGGCCGTGGGCTCGGCGCCGGCACACCGAAATGCACCGGTCCGACAACACGACTCGCCGCTACCGACAAGTCCACGGGTCCGCCGACAACCCTTACGCTTGGCGCGAGAATACCGTCGCGCCGGGGTGAGAACCCACGGCGGACGCCCTCCGCCTCACCAAGTAAGTAAAGAAACGATGAAAGTAGTGGTATTTCACAGGCGACTTGGTTTCCAGAATATAAATTAACTCTCGATATTAAGTTAAAACCAAAGCTGACATATGCATAAACTTAACAGAAACCATAAACATAAACATAAAGCCTATTTTAACACTTAACCTGAAAATAACATAAAATGAAGATTAAAAAGGATCCCAGCACTAGAATACAGAAACTAAGAAATCAAAAAGAAATGTGTGTTAGCGCCTGGTGACACGTGTTTTCTCTCTTTTCAGTGTGTACTTAGTTATGTTAAAGTGGCAGCAAAGAAGAGTTCTTAGTATAGGGTACAGATAACACATTATTGCGTTAAAACAATGATTAAACAATGAGAGACAAACATAATTATCATTGTTTTTAATTAAGATAATTGTGAAATACAATATATTTTTCTTATGTTGACCTATAACTATATTTTATTATAGCAGGATTTTTATCCTGTAGTTAAAAACTAACGTGTTAAAATTCTAAAATGTCTTTTATTCGTATCATAAAATATTGGTTTTGGGGAACCAAACTAAAAATACAGTAACAAATATTGTATAGTTATGACTACTCGAATATACAAGTGGGTTATTTAAATAAGTATGTCAACTCCATTTTGATAATGATAAGTGTCTTAGTTCCTGAGAAAAATGTTATTGTGACAAAATAAGTGATTCTATAAAACTTTGAGCGTTTGTTTTTCTCCTTAGTTTCAGAATCGAGTAAACCGACATTCTTACTTGTTAAAAATTACTCCAATAAGTCATTACGCCCAACCTAAGTTGTTCTATTCATACTTCTCGTTCCCCAAACCTCTCCTTAATGCTTTCCCCATCACTGCACCGGAAGGAAATATTTATTGTTTTCCCTCAGGAAATTAATTAATCTAAGCTGCAAGGAGTATTGTTGTCGGAGTGTTATTAGGTCTATCCACTGTAGTAGGCTTATTGTTTAGAGACATACTGTGGTTGAGATTAATTCAACCCTAGACAATGTTAATACAGTGACTAGGACAACAGCAATGGTTTTAGTTCCATAATTATTAGCTATGGTTATTCCAATAAATACCGGTTACTCACGATTCATTAAATATTGTCAAAAAACTACCGACGTGCGAAGAGACACTGCTAACCTAAAGTTTAACCACCTTTAACATTTAAAATATAACTCTATTTACTTATCGACGGTATGATCATTTAAATAAAAGTCGATAAAACACTTTACGAGTGGTGAAAGTAATCTATAAAAACACAATTATCGGACTAAAAGGTTTTCTGTTTTATTTTATATAAAAGGAGTATTTTATTAACTTAACATTTGACCAGATATAATACCACTGTTACTAAATCGATTGGTTTTTACACGCTGAACTGAGAATATCGGGTGACTGGAAGACAGATATATAGAATAAGTGTAAGGTTGTTTGGAACAACTTAGATTAATGTTTATAAAAACTCGTTTTTAATGAAATCTCACAAATTACCTAAGTATTTTTGTATATTTTTTTTTTAAATACCCCAAATAAATCCCTTACAAATTGCGTATCCTATAGTGAAAATATGTGTTGACATCAGTAAATCAAGTCCTTACAAATGGTAACCCAGATACAGTGTCATAAAATATTTATTTTGTGGAACCAAACTTTCACAAAAAAAGATTTGTAAAACATATTTCTTAGTTTCCGAAAAATTGTATTGTTACAAAAACCGTATTGCATTGTGGATAGAATAAGACGTGTAAATGTTGTTTGGAACGATTTAGCTAATTAATTGTTTATAATATAAACTCATTGTTTAAGTAAAATACAACTCACAATCTACCTAATTTAAGTTATTTTTAAAACATACAACTAAATCAATTACAAATTGCGTATAGGATAAAGAAAAATATGAAATTAAAATAATAAACTACAAATTATTTAAATATTAATAGAGGTAAATCAGATACTTGACAGAAATAATAATGGAAAAGTTTTCGTTGATGGATAAGGAGTGATTTGTTCATGAAACATTTGAACAGTTAAGTAAATCAATTTGTTGTTACCTGTAGTAGAGGAGAGTGGAGGGCTTGTATTACTTCACTACAAGTAATGTTTAATTAGTCTGGGCCTGTGTTAACTATACCATTTTTAGAAAAAACCATCTCTTGCTTGCTTTGTTCTTTATGTAAACTAAAACTACTGAATGTTTTAAATTGGCAAAACATAACAAAATGAGATCCCACTTGGATTTGTAAAACAGTTGCGTTTCATGTGTGATAACTAGAATATCCAATCCGTTTGAGTTGAGAGTTTGGAATCCCAGGCCTGGTTAACTGTAAACTAAGAGTTAGAAAGAGAATGGGAGCATGGGAGAATATGCTATTATTAACTGGATTGTGTTTCAATGTCTAACTCGTTCCAAAAATGTATTAGGAAAAATGGTTTCAGAGTCACCAACAATAAAACTGAGACTTAATATATTTGTTGTCATTTACATAACATTTCCTAACTTTTACCTTTATCGTGACTGCTCCTAGGTCAAACTCCTTGTTGTACAAATCCTCCACAGTACTCCGGTATCTCTCTGTGTAGGTATTGAAGAGAAACCTCTTGACAATGCAACTCTTACCTACGCCGGACCCGCCAAGGATCACAAGCCTGATTCTGTCGTGGTCACACATGTCGTAGTTTATTTATTCAGGTTAATGACACATGCAATGAAGGAAGAAGTCCTGATAGCGGATGAACGGGGAAATATTATATCCATGTTCAAGGTTACTTCAGGTTAAGTGTAATGACATCTGAAACAAAAGAAGAATACATTTACTACATGTGAAAACTTAAACGATGTTTCGATTGAGTGTATATCAGATTTCAGACCACAATGATAAGTAAGTCGTTTTTTACAGAAAAAATCTAATTATATGTCAAAAAATTCATCGTTTCCCTTTTATCTCTCATTTATTTATTCTCGTAAAACCACTTTAAAGCTACGGAAAAAGATAATAATATATGAGATGAAATTTAGTATACGCATTATTTAAGAAAAGTTTTACGAGGGCACTAAATTTATTTTGTATTATTTTCGAAACTCGATCTTATAAAAACTTTTTCAAATACAATATGCAAAAGGAAGCTGAAAACTTAAGTCCTAACACATGTCATATCATCTATATGCTTTTTATTAAGTTTTAGACAACGCTCGTAGCATTGCTGGAGATCTTCGTACATGTTGGTGAAAACAGACCGCGCATGTTTCTCACTTTTTTAGTTATTTCTTTGCAAAGATCCGCAATGGTAGTAGGTGGCTTATTCGGAAAATGCTTCCTCCATTTCCCAAAGATAAGCGCCAGGAGATGAAAGGACGAGGGAGTGGGATAGGTAAGAAAAGTTTCTTCCTTGAGAAATCGTGCGGTTGCCAAAGGTTCAGCGGTAAGACTGGTGGCGCCATCTAGTGAGAACCCCTGGGATCAATAGGTCAGATTGATAGCACGACCAAACTTCTTGAAAAGTTTGAACCATATTACCTCTGTAACTTCCCTGCTTTACAGTATCTAAATTTCCATTATCATCTTCCACTAAATACTGACTCAAAATGCCTCTCTCTGAAAGTGTGCACCATACTTATATGCGTTCACTATGGAGTTAATTTTCTACGATATCGTCAGTTCGTTGAAATCCAAGAAAACGTGTTGTTTGCTTGTCGATGGAACTTTGTCTGTGTACATGACTTTTATCTGAAAACCATACATTTTTCAGGAACTCATTTGGTTTACAGTTCATTGCTAACAATAGGCGCAATAAACTACTCTCTCTTTTTAAAGGTTTACCAGTTTTTATTGTAACGGAAATCCACCAACGTTTTTAAAAATTCTTCTCAAATTTTAAAGTATTACTGATGTTAATTTATAAAGGGATCTGGAGAACGCTTCTTTTCGGAGACTGCAGGACTTGCTGGAGAAGTTTCTACCGTGGTTTTCATTCTTAGTGACACTTTTTGGACGGCCTTAACACCCATTACGCCGAGTCAAAACACGAATAGAATTTGTAATCAACAAGTATCATAACGGCATTAGCTCGCAATAAACTAGGACCTTCGGAAAGAACTGTTCTGTATGATCGAAAATAATGGTCTACGATAAAAACTTTCTCTGCTGTGGTAAGAACCATCACAGCGTTACCTAACCTCAAACTAATAATTAATTAATATGGAGCTACATGGCCTGTCAATAATCAACAATGTAATCAGCTGATCTAAAAACAAATCACGTCTGCCTTAGTTTAAGTACCTTTTATTTTGGTGTATACCAATTTCATAAAACCGTTACCTTCACAAAATATTTTCAAACTATGTTTATACCTAATCGCACTTGTTAAACTGTCCTATCCCAGGAGTAATGTACTGATCTACTTTACATCTCTAGTGATTTAAAGTGTCCATAAGGTACGATTACACCACGCTTCAAACAACTGATTGTTTGAAACGCTTACACCAGCTGATTGTTTGTTATAGCAGATTCATTTTATTACTACTAATCAAAATTTTGTATTTTTTAAGTAACACTAATTCAGAGATTAACGTATATTTCTGAATTCTAGTAACGAAAGTAAATTTGTTCTTTCCATAACCTAAAAATTAGTGACAACTACAATTTACCGTCTGATAAAGAAAATGAAGCCACGAAAGCGATGGAAGAGTTGGTGCTTTAAATATAACATTTATACGAAGTAAAACTCAGTTTCAGTTGTTAAATTGAATGTTTAATTAATAATATTAGTGTAATAATTGGTTATTAATAAAATAATATACTAGTTAAAATGTCGTGGTGAATTTATTTATTCTGCAAAGTTATAGTTTGCTTCACTCAAACATCCCCTTCGAATGATGTAAAGAAGCACTTACATCTCTTGTAACGTAAATATCAATTAATGGCAAAATTATAAAGTTATATTTTCTGTAACTCAAAATACAGCAAAGTTGCTGACAAAATTTCTTTGCAGTTCTGTAAAATACCCTAGTTAACACTAAAACTCGTTTAGGATGAAATGATTTTTAAAAAAACTCTAACTATAAACAGAATCCAGATATTAAAAAAAAAAATCTATTATATTACTTAACACTTTCTCAACAGCGACATAATTTTTGATTTCAGTTTTCATGATATATTGGTTGTCCTTTAAGATATAAAAAAATGCACGACCTTCTTTGTCTTAGGAAAAGATATTTTCTTTCTTATACAATTAATTATTGTACAATTCTCGATATTTTAGATACGTAATTTATAAGCCCGCCATTCAAAAATAACAAAAGTAATATGTACAATGTTCGATATCCAGCTTACCTATTTCTTTCTTTTATAACATGAATTTTCTTTTAAAAGTTGAATTTAGGGAAATGTAATTTTTTCAAATTTGCACATAGTATTAACTTTGCTATCAAAGTCTCTGCATGTCTTTAATGTGTATGAGAAGAATACACAAAAAAAATACAATTCCCATATTATAAACTAAATATATTGTAAGATTGTTTGTTTCGATTTATATCAAAATCACTTCTACAATTTGAATAAAATTACACTGATATAAAAAAACCATTGACAATAAACGTATCTTAGTTTCCTGAAGATTCACAAAACTGTAGTAGTTTAAAAAAAATAAACTTTAGAAAATGAGTAAACACGCCTAATTACTGAAAACAAAATGCATGTCATGTGTGTCTATAAGTACTTCTACGTAGCTTATAAATATTTAACCTCGTTTTCCAATTAAAACTAACAAATTCTAGCTTAAAAATTCTGATCCATTTTAATCTATTACGTTTATTCCTGTAATTTCATAACACAAAATGTTCTAATACACTAATAACTTGAAATGTAATTAGTAAAATTAGCATAAAATAACATTTATTTGTAATAATCCCTACTGAAAACCTATTTCCATGACCCACTTGAATAAAAACAATGTTTGAATGACAAAAGTACTGAAATACACATGATTAACACCTGTGATAAACGCACAACTGATTTCCTTTAAACAAAATGTGAATTCACTGCTCACATTATATACTATTTGCCAAATGTCGAATACTTTTACATCCGGTGCACATTTACAATGAATACGCCACCCCTATATGTGTTATGTTATACAAGGGAAATCAATGCGTGCTTCGCAAGACTGCGTCAGTTTTCTCTGAGCTCTTGAAATTATTACTTTAATGATGCCCCGCACCACCACAAGGACCCTGTGTGCCCTAGCACTAATTTTATTTAAATCACACTATGCACGTGGAGTTTTTCGTAGGCCTTAACATTATATATTACACAAGCATTACTTAAATCCGAGATCACATCAACAGCCCTTCAGAAGACAAGGGCGTAACAGATCGTTAAATATATTTTTTCCTACAGACATAAAATATATTATATAAAAAGAAATTTTTTACCGCCGATTTTAATAGTTTGGCCATAGTTGAAAGCACCTCTAGAATATTTCAAGTAGCCACGGTGGCCGTGATTGTAAAGGCGTCAATGCTTTATCAATCGTCATGGCAACCATCAATGGAAAAGTTCCGGGGTTCAATTCTTATTGACCGCGAATAATTTTCTAAATGGTTTCTTAACAGACATCGTTGGCTGTGGTTCCACGTAAAACTGTAGGTCCCGTCTTCATTAAAAAAAAGAATATTCCAAATTAATTTACATTTTCTTGCATTCTTCCACTGATAGCTGGATTTTTTTATGAACTATTAAAAGTATTACAGGTTTCCAGAGTGAATTTTCTGAATTTGAATCATTTACAATTATTTTAAAAACAAAAATTTATGTTAATCTAAATTTGTAAATATATATTTATTAAAATGGTGCAATTTAAGCATAGAAACAGACTTACAGAAAACATTTTTCTTATTTTCAAATATTCCTGTACTGTAAACTCGTGTTTGTCTGTAATTTGTTATAACAATAAACCATCAAATGTATTATTAGTTTACGACAGCTGAGTGAAACATCTTAAATAAAATAATTTTGGTTCTAGAATTTCTTAGAAAATAAAGCGTGATAATAATGTTCGGAAGGATTGTAACATTAAATTAATTCGATTATCTGAGCGGAGTGAACACTATTAGGAGTTAAATGCTCCAGGATTATTAGGGAGTAATTAAAAAAAATATTATTAATGATATACTGATTTTGTTTTCTAATTGTTCTACACCTTTTTCAAATAACTACACTTTGGTTACCCATTTAGGCACAACAAATGGACATACTGGAACTATCTTAATTTAGGAAAAGTTAAATAAACTGAGAACGTTCTTTTTTCACCTTGGTTTAAAATATTATCAGAACTTATCTTTGTCACTGATTATCACCTGAATATATCGTTTGATAACTTTCATTAATTGAATCTCATGTTAAACTAGTAGGAAATATTACAATTAAATACTATTCACTGCGTATAACATTGTCTCGCATTAGATGAATCTGAAAGAGTTTCTCTAATAACTCTCATTAGCACTAGACCAACTACAGTGGATCAACCAAACACAACTCCATCGCAGCTTTAATTAATGTCTTCAGGAAAAACAATCAATATTTCCTTCGTGTGAAGTGAAAGGGAATTCATTAAGGAGATACTTTAACATCGAGAAGTACGAATGGAACTACTTAGCTTTCCGGAATGACTTATTGAAGTAATTTTTAACAAGTGAGTACAGTATATCGGTTTATGTGGTTCCAAAACTTAGAAAGAAAAAAAGATGTCTGAAAGGATCACTTATTGTTTCTGTTTTGTCACAACGAAACTTCTCTGAAACTGAAAAAAGATCACAGTGAAGTTTAACATATTTGTAAACAAACTAATCCACATGTATTCGAATAATTATAACTGAAAAATATATTTTAATGTAAATTGTTATGGAAGAAGTTTGGATAAAAAAAAACTATAATATTATGATACTGACGAGTGAGTTATCGTTAAGAAAAGGATGTTGTATCACTTGTTTTCAACTACAGGTGAAAAAAATAAATATAATTAAATTTTACTCCAGCTAAATATATAAAAAAATGTAAGGAGGTTCTTTCACACTAACTGACCAAATATTTAGTAAAACGTCAGACAAAACGTGTTTTGTGTAATGAGAGTAAGTTTTGTGTTTGAAGGGCTGTTACTTTTCACAATAATTGCATCATTTATTCCTACTTTACTGATTTTTATTGTGTGTCGATACTTTGTTAATAAACTTTTTGCTAATCTTACGGGTTATTTGTGCTGGTATTATTAAGAAATAGTATATTGTACGGTTTAAAAATAGTTAGAGCTTATTTCACACTTTTAAAATCTGAGCAAAAAATACGTATAAGCGTAGGACCTAATTATTCTTCTAGTAGTGACTATGTTTAAAAGTTTCCAACTTCACATTTTCTGTACCCAGTTAGAAAATATATTTCATGCAAAACTAACAAAAAGTTATATTTTTTTCTGAAATCGAATGATGCAGGTGACAAAGTATAGTGACTAAATATTTACTGGTCATATTTTTTAAAAACAAAATACAAACTATGTAAGTATGTTTGTTTACGAAACTTAAACACTTATAACCTGTTACATAATATAGGCCTACATTATTCTTATGTTCATTGTTCTTCATTTGTAAATATATAATTCAAACTAATTATTTTATTCAAAGTTACGTTTATTAGCGAATTTCCATAGGAAAAATGAGCTATTGCAGTGTCCGTTATGGTAAGACCCAAGGTCGGGATTAGCAAATGATCACCGATCCTGGTCCCCAGAACACGTTTTGGGGTATGTGTTCGCACTCTAGAGGCCACATTTTAAGTCCGATTCGGTTCAAATTCGGTACACATGTTGGTTGTCTACGTCGCTCGGACGAGTTCGTTAGCCAAAAAGATCTAACAATCGGAAGCACGTTTTTTCAACGAAAGTAACATTTTTTTTCTATTTTACCTACGAAAATGAATTTGTTTTTGAGGTTTTTCTACAAATATAAATGTAGGATGTTATTCTGCACATTTTGTTTTATTATTCGACCGTATAGCTCGCTTGGGTCCACCAAAATCAATCAAAACGTAAAATACCATAGAAGTACTTGGTTCAAAGCCATGTGGTGGATTCTACAGTGGGGTTGGCGTGCGAAGCACGCAATGCAATATGTATTGAAGATACTCCCAATATGGGGGTTGGCGTGCGAAGAACGCAATGCTTTGTGTGTTGAAGATACTCCCAATACAAGAGTTGGCGTGCGAAGCCCGCAATGCATTGTGTATTGAAGATACTACCAATACAGGGGTGTGCGTGCGAAGCACACAATGCATTGTGTATTGAAGATACTCCCAATATGCGGAATGACGTGCGAACCATTTTGCAGCTATTCAGCACCGTCGTGAATAGACATATTTCCCAAATTGTTGGTTGAAACCCTAAAACATAGGCCTATAAACTTAATTTTGAAAATTTGATCAACTCACGTCAGCGGTCGAATTATTAATGTATTAAGAATTGTCTTCTGAATCAAGTATTTTAGTGTCTGTTTTAAAAATCGAAATACTAGAAATACAGGCCTACACAATAGCTTAAATAGTTTACTATCTTAGGAACGTTTTTAGATCAAATAATGCTCGATCTCTCATTTAAAGTTATTGCCTTCAATTATCTCCAGATGGTTCGGATAATAGTCATTAAAAGTGATTTTACGAGTTATAAAAAACTTATGCTAATATGATTTTTACATATTAGATCAATATAAGACCAGTATTTTAAATTTATTAACTACATTTATTAACAACAAATCATAATAGTAATTTATGTTATTTTTTTCTAGACGCAATTGTATTTGTTGCCAAAAAATATGTGTTACGTTAGATATACTATGAACAATTTCTTTGCTGATACTTCAAAATAACTGAATACAAACTGAAATGAGAAAACTACTTGTCACCAGGCGCTGACACACAATCACTTTTCACACCTCACTTTAGTTTTCTAGTTCCTTTTTATGCTTAAATCCATGTTATTTTTAGGTTACGTGAATAACATAGGAATATATTATAGTTAGTGTTAAAGGTTAATGTGTTCGTCTTACTTTATGCATGTGTTAGGTTCGGTTTTCGATAACACAGGTCATCATCATCTGGAAAGCACGTTTATTCAATAAATACTACTTCTTGTTTAATAACGTTTACAGTTATGAGGTGTAACAAATAAGTTGATGATTTTCCTAGACCTACACATATATCAAGTGTGTCGGGCCACTTGCCAAAGGCAAACAGACCAAATCGCTTTGATTTTAAATGTTGTCTCTGTAAATAAGACATAGAGAAAGACATGAAAATGTCACTAAACACATTTTAATTAGGTACAGAGAGTTCATGTTCAAATCTTTAAAAATTACAATTACAATCATGGAAGAAGTTTCAAATAATACTCAAAATATTTGTAAAATATTTCGTGGAGAAATTTTGAAATATTTGTTTTTATTTCAAGATAGAATCCAAAGTAGTCACAATGGGTTGGGGGTTTTTAATCCCATGGCCAAGGTATTCTTTTAAATTACAAACAATAAATACTCTTCAATTATCCATAGAAGCTATCTACAAAAATAATGTTAATTATTGTGAATTAAAAAAAAAAAATAATTGTTATTACTTTAAAAGCTATACTGCGAGTAAATCTAAAAAAAATGTATGATACTTTATACAATTATGATCATTATAAAACAAAACTTTTAAAATTCCTATAGTTTAAAAAACATAAGTTTTTTTCAATTTGAAAATGGATAGAAAAATATTAAGTTAGCTTTAAAATAACTTTTAATTAATATATAACACGATTCTCAAATTCCCAGAATTTAAAAATAAAGTTTTAAAAGCATTTTTTTATTTTAAAAATTGATCGTACAATTTATTTAACTAACAAATCATCTATTCAAATAAATTTTCACATTATATGACATTAAAATATGACTATTTAAAATAGTCACTCAGAAGTATTATTTAAAACAATTAACAATATATAGATAAAACTATAAGTTTAATTATAGGCAAAGTATTATCTGATAAAAGACACAGTTAGAAAATTATTATTCAAAAGTACACGAACATTTTTTTAAATATGTTTGCAAAACGCTATAAACGTTCTTTTCAATTTTAGCTTTAACCATGTCAGTTCTAGGGTTAAGTATTATACATTAAAAATAAGAGTACAGAAACTAAAACATAAGTGTCGACTTGTTAAATAAATACATTTCGGTTTGGTATAGTTAGTTCCAACTAACAAGTTATTCATATTAATAGATGAAACAAGTGCATGTTAGAGAAGTCATATTGTGAATGGCAGACAGTGCTGCAATGCAGCCAACCAACAGCTGTTTCATTGTTAATTCATTTAGCCTACCCATAGTAAAGACAAATCACTGCGATTAAATTTTTTACAAATATATTGTACAATGTTACAATGCAAGGTAAATGGTACGAAAATATACTAGGAAAAATCACAAATGTTGACTTCCACCTCCCTGCGATAATAACACAGGTAATAAAAGGTTACCTGGTCTGACAGTCTACATTAAATTAAGTTTATTATTTAGAATAATAGTGAATAAAATTAAATATTCTTATTTAAAACAATATTTATATTCTAAAGAGGTTTTGCCAATATAAGCGACTAGAAAATAATCTTAAATTATATGATAGTAATAAAAACATTCATCTGTAGTAAATGATCCAAAAAGTAATTATTACTGGGTGGCTAAACTACATTTTACTAATGGAATAGAACTGATTCCTGACTCTTTGAAACTTTCCATTTGATTTTAAATTAATTTTCAAAAAGAAACAACTATTAAATATAAATAATAATTTTCGATATTGTGTTAATACAGTGGTTGCAGGTAACAAACTTCAAACAAGGTATAGGCCTACTTAGTAAGTAGTGTGAAATAAGAATATTTAGCTGTTACAATGGGGGAGAAATATAAACTTAATACTTTGGGTGAGATCGTTCTTAAGAGAAGATAGCTGCGTTTATAAACTACGTTTTGTTCCCAGTTTCTGCGGGAACACTGTCTTAGGCTTTGTCTGTCAAATTTAGTTCAATGTTACGCATGGAAGCCTTACACGGAAAGGAGGTTTAGTACAAAGACCATGACAGAGGATTAGGTATCCTGTTCATCCTGTTCCTGTTGCTCTTTTTACTTCATCGCTCAAAGGTGAATTTTAGAAGAATTTATTTTTACGAACTAAATGATATAAAATAATAATAAATAACAATACCTTCTGTATATAAGTTGTTCCTTAACTTTGAGCCCATCTTTAAGCAATTTGTCTTCTGTCAAAACTAAGAAAATTCTTTGTATAAAACCTATACAATAAAATATTGTTAATTCTAGCGTAAATGCTAAAGAGTAGAAATTTGCAAGGTAGGTACATACAAATATAATTCATGATTGTCTTAATAATTTCAAATATCTGCTATTTAACTCCTTTTAATAAAAATTACTTACATTTTTTATTTAAGATAACAAAATTCCTTTATCGTATTTCTTGAATGTGTATTGGGTGAATCTAACAAAACTTTAATTTATAGCAACTTGAACATTAATGCATTTAACAGGAAATTTTTTTGTATACAAATATCGCAGGATGTATGAATAGTTTGACATATATTGAATTTTAAAAACTTTTATTAATCACATTTAAGAAAAACATATTCTAAATATGTGATATATTATAAATATCTCCTGCCAAACCCACCCTATAAACCTCCTTCTCTACTAAAACTTTAAGGTAATTCGATCAAATGTATCTCCCCTAGTCTATCTATATATATAAAAATGAATTGCTGTTCGTTAGTCTCGCTAAAACTCGAGAATGGCTGGACCGATTTGGCTATTTTTGGTCTTAAAATGTTTGTAGTAGTTCATAGAAGGTTTATACGTAAAGAAAAGTTTGAAAAGTTTCCCGAAAAAGTTTCAAATTCGGAAGAAACTGAACAGCATTTATTGTATGAACTCAAAACCATAGCTCACAAAAACAGCTGTTTGTATAAAAAGCTTAAGTTTGTTTACATGTATTACCATAGCAACATTACTTAGGAAATTTATAATCACTTTAATACTCTTCAAAACCAACAGCTTTTTAAGGTTATATTGAAAAACTATAAACAAACACAAATAAAAATGCTTACAGAATTATAATTCAACTCAAACATTGGTTATTAAATATCTATATAGGCCTACTTAGAGATATGCTGCTTAAAATATTGTTTATATAAAATATATCATAACTATGAAGTTTTTAATACTTTTCAAAACATATTTTCGCTATCAATAATAATAATAACAAACAAATTATTTGACACCATGCATAACCATAAACATACACGAGTTTAAACATATTTTATTGAAAACTAAACTAACCATCTGAATTAAACTAAATGCCATTAAAATATCACATTCGTAGCTTTATTTTGATATATTTATACTGTATATTGTATATTTAAATACTAAACAATATATATCTTATACTAATTAGGCCTATACATGAAATTTTAGGGTGGTTTGGGGAGGGGGTTCAAAGTTACTAAAAATCCATATAAGAACGAATTGGAATGAAATTTAGTACGTAGCTTTCTCTAAGACCGTAGGTGCTCGCAACATTGTCAATGAAATTAAGTGAAAGTCAAACTTAGTAAAAACTATAAATTAAAACGATATATTTAAAGCGTTTTCATGTTACAGGAATACAATTTTCAGTGCTTTCCTAAATAGCGTAGACTTTTTTTCATGACCACAGTTAGGATACGCACAGGTATTCAACGAACACTAAGGCTAAACATCCCAGGATTAGTTCCAAATTCTGCCACCACGGCGCAGCACCAAAATGGAGCCATTTTGTATTGGTGTTTATTGGTGGAATTTTCGTCCGATGTTCATTTGCAAAACTGATTTGTGAACGGAATAAGATTAGAATTCACGCCAATGAAGCTAAATTTTAATTAAGTTGCTGGTTTAAAAATAAAAATAAAATAATTGTGTTACAAAACGAAAAATGCAAATCGCAGGTAGTCATTTTGAAGACAATAATTTTTAATTAATTTTACACTTTTAATTTTTTAAATCGCCTAGCTGGTTTAGTCGGTATCATTGTTTATACATTTACAGTAATGAGAACAAACGCGAGAGTGACACGAAGCAGGTGCAGTGCCGCTGTCACTCACTCGCGCCACCTATCCCCCCACCACGCGTCTCAGATGTTGCTTGTATACAGTTGGATGACGGTTTCCCGCACTTCCATCCATGTGCTATCCCGCGATTTTTCTTTGTTGTACTATTGCGTCGTCTTGTAATTATTGTTATTGAGAACGTTATTTCGTTTAACATTTGTTTTCTCAATGGATCGCCGAGGAACAACAAAATATAAAAAGCAACTTCGGCTTTCAACGAAGGCTAACTATATCTTAGTTAGCCTAAAATATAGAAAAAAGGAGTGTAACGGGTGTTACTGAAAATGGATAGTGAACTTGAACTTCATGTAAATGTTCTTAAAACTCTGTGAATTTTAAAACTGTAAATTTTTTTTAAAAATATTAGTTATTCCACAGTAAATGTATGTAATGGAACTGTAATTCAAATTGATATTGGCATTCAATTTTTTTAAACATAAAATTAAATCTTGTGTAACGGGTGTTACATTAAAATGTAACGGGTGTTACGCTGTTGCTAAAATTAAGATTTTTAACATATATTATATAATAATAAGGTGTCAAATAACAACAAGAAGTATAATTGAGGTTTCTTTGATCACTATAAGAAATAAAAACTTATATTTCATAAAAAACTAATATTTAACAAATATATATACTTTACATTACATGGATATAGTTCAGTACTTTTTATACCATGCCTTATGGCCTATTATGAATTAGACTTACTAAAGATCAGTCTTATATATGCCCCTATCAAGAATTAATAGAATAGGCCTAAAACTTTAAATAAATACAAAATAATCGCTAAATCAAATTCTAGAATTAACAATTTGGAACTTTATAAGCTCATTCATTTTTCAAAAATATCAACTGCTAGTGGAAACTCGTAAAGAATTGTAAAATGTCCTTTGGGCTACTGTAGGTTGTTGTAATTTGCCAAAAATATTCTTAAATTTGTCATCTCTCAGAATATGATATTTAATATCCCAGCGAAATCTGAGATATTGATGATAATTGCGCTTCTTATTTTTCTCCATACATTTTTTTACTCTGCTTTGGATCTTTTCAAGTTGTTCTTCTTTTAGTGTATTGTTCTCTTCTCTTCTTTTTTTATCTCACTCTCTGGCTTTTTGAAAATGCTGCTGACACTTTACAACGTCACTCATCATTTTATCATGAGAAAAAAAAATATGAGGTGTAATAGTAATAGAATTAAAACTTTAAAGATAAATAAAATCATTTGATACACCTAACATTCATTGCCCAGTAAATATGTTAAAAGATTGATTCTGGAATTACAAATAGGAAATTCGCAGTAGGAAATTTGAAGGTGTTATCGTGTTAAATTTTATTTAAAATAACATATCATTCTTAACTTTTTAAGTGTTGCTACCAAAATAATAAACTCTCAATAGGGCTATGTATTTAAATTCTACTTAAAATGAATATAAATATACTAAACACTGAATGGTTGTGAGTTGTGTTGAATTGTAACACCCGTTACATTAAATTATGTAACACCCGTTACGCGAATTACTCATTAAATTATAAAACTAAAATTAAAATAATAATACCAAAACATTAGGGAAACAAAACCTCTTACTACTTTTACAGTAAAAGTACTTTCCTAAGGTGTTTGTTCATTTTGTAATACTAACTTTTGAAAACAAAATGTAACGGGTGTCACATCACGTATTACTTAAGTTTAAAGGCAAATTACAAATGAAAAGACAATATATTATCTTAAATTATGGCATTAATAGTTAGAGAAGTCTTTCAGCTATCTTCTGTAGCAACTTCAATCACTAGATCAGCTGTTTCATATTTATTGCAGTGCTGCTAAGTTCACAGAAAAAACATTTCCGGAGGATAGCTGTTGATACTCACAGAACAAAGAACTTAAACTAATTACAAATATTAAAATTTGCTAAAAATGTTAAACATATTATTAAAGTAGAACTTTTCACATTGACATGCAACATATTGAATTATATTATATTTTATTTTTATTTTTTACACCTCAGGCTTACTTTAAATAAATGGTATTTTGCACTATTCATTTTTTATTTATTTCTCGTTTTCATGTATTAAAATATAAGTTTTATTTGAAACAAAAAACTAACGTTATAGGGTAATATTATTCATACCCTGGTGTTATTGAATAATGTATGGCCAAAGAACCTATATATAGGCCTACTTTCATAAATCCTTTAATTTGAACTACTGTATATTTTTCTATATTTATTTATTCTAGATGTCTCTTTTCGACTTACAGAAAATACTTTTTAATAGATAACAAACACCTGTCGTAATCAGTAGTCTAGTCTAGTAAGTGTGTCCGGCCAGAGTATGAATGCGAGTAGTGCGTGAGTTGACGAACGCTACAGTTGCAGGGCCGGGCAGAGTGGCTGGCTGGGCTATGCTGGAGGGGGGGGTGAGGGTTCGCTACGTGGCTGGAGGAGGGAACCGGAGCGTGAGAGAAATAATGATAATATCTTTAAAAAATGATTCCGATACGACCATTTGACCGAGTTAATATCTGAAAACGGCAAAATTCTTTTAAAATTTGTATTACAAAATGACTACCTGCGATTTAAACAAAATATTACAGCAAAAAAAAATCTGTATAAAACTTTTTTATAAATAAATTTAAAAAAAAACATCACAATAGCGTGAATGTTTGATTCATATCATTTACAAAATAACTTATAAAACAAAAATCGGATAATAATTACGGAAATTATTGGTAGTACAAATTTGCCGCAGAGGTGCTGCCATCTATCGGGCCAAAAACACAACTTTTTCAGGGATACGTCAAAAAGACTGAAAATACCAACAACCACGGGCAACGCCGTACGGGTCAGCTAGTATCTTATATTTTTATTGTGATTGACTTTGCTGTGTACAAAACTTTTCTTTTAAAACATTTTTTATTTCATTTTGTATTAAATTGTTGTCTTAGTCATTTAAGAAAATAAAGTTTACATAGTTAATTTCATTACTAATTTACGTAGTTATGAAGTAAAGAAATAAAAACGTGATTCCCAAATCTTTAGTTATACGTTATCTGAACACTACAAGTGAAAAAATGTTACGTTTCAATTATTTCAATTATTATTATCAGTTTATTTTAACGAAATTCTTATCCTTTTTGTAAAGGTAATTAATTTTTGTATGACGTATACACATTGTCAATGGTGGGACTTTTATCAAAATTAAAGTGTAGCCTACACACATGTTTAGCAATTTTTCATTTGTAATATTTTTCACTGATACAAATTTTGGTTGTAAACAAAATTTATATTTCAAACGTGTTTTAATAAATAAAAAATACAGGAAACTTCCTAATAATTGCTTTAGCCAAATACTTATGCCGCGTAGTAGATTGAAATAACTTTAAAATATAACTTTTACAAATAAATCAAATCTTAAACAATTGTTAAATCCTTACTAATACAATTAATATGCCAGTAAAACAACAAAAATAAAAATATGTATGATTTAAAAAGAATTGTTTACAAAATTACTTGAATAATATTGTATCAGTGATAAATTTTAACAAATATAAACTTAATAAACAAGACTATGAATGTGAAATGTTTAAAAAAAGTAGCTAATAAAATTACGGACGTTTCACAACATAATTAAAATTCGTGTAGGCTACAATGACATAATTAATACAAATTTTATATTAAAGGTTTTTAACCAGAAAAGTAATTAATTCAAACCTTCGGAACACGTGTTTTCACTTTATTTAATTGTTTTGCAAATAAATAAGTTGTAATTATTAATTTGTACCAAAATTTCTATTACAATTATATATTTTGTGTATAATTGTTTTTCTTCAACATCAAAACAAAAATCTCAAGTATTTAATTAATAATAAAACAATCCTGTAGTAGTAAACTCTGCATTATTGAAATTGAAGAACAAATGTATTTATTACAAATAAAATTGTATTGAATTCATAAGAATACTATTGTAACTCTAATGATATTGTCTTTATCAGAGAGATTTAACAATGCGTAACAATGTGACTTGATGTTGAAAGACAACTTCTATCGAGAAATTCTATTCGGAGAGGAATCCAATAATCACCTTCTAGAGTTGTTTTAAAATATCCGTCACACCTCCGTCGAACAAGGCGTCTTATTATACTTAACAATAACGGTAGAAGAATTTTGATGCAAATAATACGAATATTTTGTGCATGTCATGTTCCTTTTTTAATGTTTGGCTAACTATTATAGATAACCCTTGGTGTACATAAAATCTGTGACTTACAAAAGGCTTTTGGAATGAACTCGGTTAATGTCAAAGTTGTGCAAGGAAACATGAGAGAAGGCTCCTTTCATACGAAAACGCTGAGATGAAACAGCTTTTGGACATCAAAGACGTATTTCGTTGGTTAAAATTGGTACAACCATTTGAAATTGTGTAATGAATAGACCTATTAGTGGTTAATTATGTTTTGTAGTTTTAAGGGTAGTTGAAATAAAGTATTCTTAACGAAAAGTGAAGGTATTGTAAGAAATAAATTACTTTATAGACCATGTCTAGTTGTAACAGTAATGAAATAATGACAAAAACGTTATCCTTTATGTAGATTTTTGTAGAACATATCAGATTGCGTACACGAAAATGTTACTAGTTTATATCTATTACTAGCTGTCCCGACCCGGCTTTGCACGGATAGACAAATCAAAGTTAAATGTATATTAACAAAAAATATATTATATCAATAAATATATTACACTATGTATTTCTTATGGGGATTTTTAGTAACTTTGACCCCCAAACCTCCCCAAAAATTTCTAATTTTTTAAAACCCTTTCTTAGCGAGTACCTAGGGCCCTAGAGGAAGCTACATACCAAATTTCATTCCAATTCGTTCGATGGTTTTTAGTAACTTTGAAACTCCAAACCTCCCATAAAATTTCGAATTTTTTATAACTCTTTCTTAACGAGCACCTATGGCCCTAGGGGAAGCTACATACCAAATTTCATTCCAGTCCGTTCGATGGTTTTTTTAGTAACTTTGAAACTCCAAACCTCCCCTAAAATTTCGAATTTTTTTTAAACCCTTTCTTAGCGAGTACCTAGGGCTTCAGAGGAAGCTACATACCAAATTTCATTCCAATTCGTTCGATGGTTTTTTGTAGTAACTTTGACCCCCCAAACCTCCCCTAAAATTTCGAATTTTTTAAAACCCTTTCTTAGCGAGCATCTATGGCCCTAGAGGAAGCTACGTACCAAATTTCATTCCAATCAATTCGATGGTTTTGATAAATCGTGATTTAGTAAGTTTGACCCACCAAAACCTTCCTAAAATTTCGAATTTTCAGAAACCCTTTCTTAGTGCGGGTCTAGAGCCTATAAAGAGTATTAGTGAAAAATTTCATGTTTGTAGGCACGAGTTTCATGCCTCGTGGTTTTGGAGAAACTGTGATGAGTCAATGGTATTAGGCATTTATAAGTATAGATTACTTTCTACAAATTCAATACGGATGTAGGAACTAGCCCTCGTGTTTTATAGTCAAACACAAAAATTCTTGTATATCCATTCTTAACATACACATTAAACCACACACACATTCCTATACTTGCATATTCTCTTAGTAATTTAGGAGTGTGCAATATACAACCATGCTAAACTTAAAGCTATGTTAATGAGGAACAATACAATGTTTTATTTGCTATTGGGTTGTAGAAGTAAAACTTCTTTAGGCGTTGTAGGTTAAACTGTCCTGGATCAGAAGACAAGTGAAACATTTTCCCCTTCTCCGACTTAAACAAGTTGACAGGAAAGAAAAGGAGAATCGTTTAACAAGCATGAGCACTGCGAGAAGAAAGAGAGGGAGAATCATGTATATTCTCTCCGTCGCACACGTCATAAATAGTCTACGGGCATGCGCCACGTGTACTGTGTTAATACGCAGCATAAGAAACAAGTAGAAGCATGTGTATCATACTGTATATAAACTGAAACCGTAAATTTAAATATTTATTTAATTTAGTTTAAGTATTAAAGCTAATGTTATATGTTTGAATCATTGTTTAGTGTTTTTAATTGTTTTTGTTTGCTTAGTTCTTCAAATGTAACTTATCAAAACTTATGAAACAATAAACTATACCAGGTGCCTTAAAAGTCCCACCCCCTCTTTAACTTTCGTATTTGTTAAAACAAACAAATATACTTTGAGGAACGATACTAACTTAGCCCAAAGTATCTTCTGAAGCATTCGGAAATTTTGAGTGTCTTCTAAAAATGGGGGATTTTATGGGCAACTAAACATTTTTAAATGGGAAGTATGGTCATGTGAAACCGCATTTTAAAGGTATATTTAAGACTAGGAAAATGACGTAAAGAAGATAAAAATCGGACCACCCAAAACAAAATGGCGGCCCTAAACATGTTTAAATAAATCGACATAAAGTTGCTAATATCTCGAAAAGGAAGAATTTTTAGAATTTTTTTTTATTTCAAAGTGCTTGACCTAAAATATTGCTTCCAAATCGATTTCGTAAATTTTAAGTCGACTCCTACATCTTAGAAAATTTCATTCAAAATTCTAAGTGGGGGGGGGGGTGGCTTTTAAGACACCCGATATTTAACTGAGTATATGCCGGTAAAGATTTTCAACTTGACAAGTGGTAAATGAACAGAGCCTTTAATTATTATTTTACTCAATGTCCTGAAATAAATTTTATAAAACAAAATATCATATAATTACTTGAATCAATGAATTTAACCAAATACATTTTTAATTCAGTAATTTATTAAAAACTTTAAACTGTTACTATTTATCTTAAAATTCACTAAATTTTTCAACTTTATATGCCTATGTTTATAACTTAATAGAGGTTCAAACTTGTATAGTAAAATTGCAATAATTCAGACCAATAGTCAAAGAAAGTTATTGTGATTTTATAAAGAATAGATTTATATTGGTATTCCTACGTGTTTCTTAACTGTAATGAATGAACAAAAAGTTTTGTAAAAATAATACATTTTAAACCTTTTCTAATTTCAAAGCCGATCATATAATATGTCAAATGAAAAACGAACAATGTATAAAATCAACTGTTTCTAACACCCGGGAGAGTCTCAAGCACTTTTTATCGTTGTTTACTTTTTATTGATAAAGTTTATAGTTGAAGTTATTCTTTGTTTGTTATAATCAGTTTTAGAGTGTTTTATAGTGATTTTACAATTTTAACTATAATTTTTATGCAGAGTGTGTCTTTATTTTTGATTTAATAATCTAATTTAACTTTCTCATTTTTTTTAAGTATATACACTTAGACTTTTAGTCTTTTAAAATTTCAGAATTTCTTAGCTGACATTGGTAATTTGGTGAGTTTTGCCTTAAAATACATGCAGGAATAGAATTTCGAGTAAAATGTTTTATATATTACCCCTAACTTCTATTTGTATAATAAAGTATTGTAAAGGAATCCTTATAGTTATTATTAAGTCCATCGTTCATTACTCACAACCTCAAACTTCTTCAATCTGATAAATTGTGACTGAAATTTAACTTTTTACGAAAAAAGTGTTTTAGTAAACCAGAGTACAGTATTCAAACGACATTTTAAATAGAAATCCTTCCGAACAGAAGAAGTGAAGACAAATATGCTTTTCGTTTATAAGCCAAGAGACATGAGCCTTCAAAATCGTTAAAATGATTGAACATTTAAATGATCATCACTTGGATACAATATAACAGCCCTTGGACTAAAATTAATAAAATTTACTTATGTTTTACAAAACTAACACGAAATATATCTGTAGAATCTATAAAGCTGATTATTGCAGCTCGTGAATCACTAAAGGTGGCGACATTGTCGTCAAAAAACGTTTCAGCAAAGAAACATATTTGTTGTGAAATTTTGTGTTCAGGTTTTATTTTATCAACTCAAAATAAAACTCTTAAAATTACCTATTAAATACAAAAATATCAATAAATTTATGTATAAAATAGAAAAAAAATCTATTATTAAATTAGCAAAATAATATTTGTACGTCCATTCAAAAAGAAATCAATTTTTCCTCCAAAACTATATCTAATCTAGTTTTTCCTTAATCTAGTTTAAATTCATAAAATTAAATTACTCTAAATCAAACTATTTGTCTTATTCTACCCTAACTAGAGGATCTTTATTTTATATCCCTATCTGTGCAATGCAATTGAAAACACACAATAATTTTAAAAGTTCATCATTGTAAGACCATCATTTGTACGGCTGTCGTTTGCAAAACAAATAAGTTATGAAACACAAATTAGACAAACACTTTTCATTGAAAGTTTTAATTTTGCATTTTTTAAAAATAAATAATAATAATGATATACAATTTTTTATATTTAAGGATTCATTCATGTTTTTTGTGGAATGTCAGCAGACTGTTAACAAACTTGATTTTTGACTGTTGAGTCTAGCAATTTAAAATGTTTTATATTTATAAGTATGTGTTAAAAGTAATTTAAGACATTATTTATTTCTGCCACATATTTTAATATATTCGAGAATCGGAAAGTTATTAACTGGATTCACCCACGTAGCCCATGTGGGAAAAAAGCTGTTGGTAATGTAATCTAAAAGACATACATAATGATACCAGACATTTAAAGACAAGATAGATTTTGTATTTAAATTTTACTTGAGTACAATTTTAAAAAGAATTTACTTTTTCAATTTGTATTTCAAATTTAATTTAAGTACACTACAACATCTTAGTAGAAAGTTTTATCACAATTATTTTTAAAATAAAGAAAATATGAAGATAAATTATGAATTGTTTCGAACCCTCACAAATTTTCACTATCAAATAAAAAAAATTCCCAAAACCTTTCAAGTACTTCGGATGAAAGAAATACTTCGGTTTAGAAGTCAACATAAACTCACTGCAGTATTATTTATGTACTTTACAACAAGTCTGCAATCCATTGCAGTGTGTAAGTTAACATAAATGGGAAGTACACAACTTGCTTTAGATTACATCTAATGCATGTACAACAATAAACACATTGCCGAGAACATGTGTGCTTGCGACAAACAAATTCCCTTGTAGAAGACCCGCTATTCTAGACAAATACATGATTTTACATTTGTTGGATAATTGTTGTACGTATTTAATTAAGTATATTAAATTCTGTTTAACGAAATAGAGCCAATGGGTTTATAAACTGAAGCCAAAGAACCTTCTTCGATTGAAATTAAACTCCTTGTTGTTCTTCTAACTAATTAATGAACTTGATTAAAGTATGTTGATTTTTTGTTTTCAAAATTGGATTCTTGAAAGCTTTGATGAAAATGCTTTACACGAGGTAATAATTTAAATCAGTTTAGATTACGAACAATGAAGTCATGTTGGATTTTGTACGTAGTACTATTGACTATGTAAGTATTATATAAGTAGTAAGTACTTATATAGTGAATGGTAGTACTATGTATCCGGATTATACCGGGTTATGTGTCTTGGGTTATATAAGTATGTGTACTTGTAACAAGAAGAACAATATGTATTTTGCTTTTTATAAGCTGTGTTAGTTTAATAAATATTTGATACATTCGTGATAAAAAATACTCATGAGGCATATTTTATAAAAGTTGCAAATAAAATTTACAATTTTAAAAGTTATAGTTTTTAAAATTTATTAGTTGCAGTTGATTTAGAAAATTTATAATTACAACACTTGTAGAACAAACATTACAAGTATACAGGTTAACAGCTGTAAAGTTCAACTGACTAACTATGTAAGTCTTTCAAACAGCTGACTGATATTTAACACATATAATTGATTGAACAATTAGCACAGTTATAATCAAAAGTAGAATTTCACAGGTTAACGTAAGACCTAGATTGAGCAATAAATTACTTGTAAGACTAGATTGAGGGAGAATATTAAGCTAATCGATTATACAAATTTAATTTGATTTGTGTGCATTAAAATAAATAAATTGTCTATGTCTTATAGCAAAAAAATACAGTGATTTTAAAGAAAGTCAAACATTTTGAACTTTTATAGAAATTAAGTAATGCAATAATTATATGAATTTCGTTAGCAAAAATCTATGTATATAACAGAAGAAATTAAGTTAATGCTTAGAAAATATTACAAATGACGCTGTCAGTATCATATTTAAAACCCAAAAAAACTTACAAAATCCTCCCTAAAATTAATTGAATTTGTATAACATGACATTAAATAATTAATATTTTAAGGCCTAATTAACATCTTTGGAAAATTCACATGTTTGCCCCATCAATATACATTTATTGACTAATAATTTTAGCAAAGACACTAAGATAAAAAATCTTATTATTTTAGTTCTCTATTACAGTTTTGTTCTAACCTCAAAATCGACAAAACAAAAAAACAATAATTTCAGAAATACTTTTTAACTTATACGAGTATCTCCGGTCCAGAAATTCGACCAATTTTGATGTAAAGAAACAAAATTCACCTTGTTTTACACCTTTATAATTTGGTAAAAGTATTCAAATTTTCAACTGAATTACCATCTAGACGTATCTTAACAATATTACTATCATTTATTATCAGGGATGACAAAAATAAGAAGCCTAAACAAAACTTCATAGTTCAATTACACACCAACATGCACAGCAACAAATCAGACCTAAAACACATCAACAATAACCTAAATCATCTGTTGATATTTGAGTAAAGTAAATCAATTTTTTATTTGAAACTCAATTAGGCTATCAGCTGTTAAGAACCAATTATTTCCTATTAATTTAGTTGTAGCATACTGATGCAATTTTAAAACTCGGAATGTAACCAAAATAAAAGTGTAAATCAAATATTTAGCTTCACAGTGACTTAAAACTTGAAATTATCTTTTAATTAAAAAAAGAATCATCAAAATCGGTTAAGTATTAACTTTAGGAAGTGAGTGAATAAAAAGCAGGTTTTTTTTTAATATATAGATTTGATAATGTAAACTTCCATATGCATTTAAACTAGTATTTTTTAACATCGTAATTACTAAGTGATTTTCAGTAAGGTCGATTGATCCTCGATTAGTTTTCCGCTAAAACTATTGCAATTTCGGATATTCGTCCATCAACAAATAATATAAATGTAACAAACATTAAACGCAAAACATATCGCTCCATCAAAAACGCAAACAGACGTGCACATCATTCTGGCGGTAGATCCATTAACCTGGATAAGAATAGTAATGATACATTAACTAACAGATAGCTAAAAGGACTTTAAATATTTTCATTAATTCTGTAGTATGAATGTTACTAAGTGCTCTCCTAAAGTAGATCTCTCAAGGCGTTTGAACGCCAAGTTGTTTGCTATACACTTATTATACAGGCGTACTGACTGTATAACACATGATATCATTATGTTTTCCCTGAATTTGTTCTGGTGCTGAGTAGGATAACTTTGAGTTACGTTGAAGCTGGTTTTGAACGATATTTTATAACCATGTTTACCAGAAACCGTTATTAAATTTGACGTTGCTATGTAATTGTACGAACGTATTTCCCTTTTCGTTTAAGTATTATTATCCTGTGATATCCTATCTGCTGAGTTACGTTTTTTATTATAGTCAGTTAATTTTCTTTTCGAGTTATTAAGTGTTTTAGTAAATGTTTTTTTTTATCACCCTACGATAGACGAAATTTTAAAACATATGTCCGAATCACTTGTCGAGGATGCATTGATTTTAACTTCACAAAATAATTATTTATATCAACGGTTATACATTTTACTAACACGATTGACAGATAAAATCCGTATTTTAAATCAGAGGTCACCTCCAAATACGCTATTTAGAGAAGTTAATGCTTAGCGCAGATTATCAATTTCAACTTAACTGTATAGGCATATTAAAAAAAACTATCAATAATAATTGTTTGCTGTAAAGTTATTACAACTTATAACCTAAACTATCTATTATGAACAACGAAATACTAATTGGCTTGCATTTGTCTGAATAAAATACAACCATGAAAACTCTAGCACGTTTAAGTTCATTCCGCCAGCACTCTGGACGTTGCTGTTTTTCTATATTTTGTATGGAAACCATGGGTTTTCACAAAACTGCTTCATTTTTTAATCACTACTCTTAATCCTATAAACCATCATTGTACAACTTAACCAACCCATGTCTACCAGACAACAATAATAACACGTCAGAAACTTTTTATTAAAATGTTTAAGGTGTTTTTGAGTTTAATTGTTCAATTATAACAAACAAGCAAACGTTTTCTTTTAACAATGTCGTATAGCAATACAGTTTATATAAATTGTAATATTGTAATAAATACAAACAATTTAACCAGAAATTTAGGCAAGTAAATGTATTAATTCCTGACATATTAATAAATTTTTTTTCTGAAATAAATAACTTGCACGATAAGTTTACAGTGAATTTTGTAGAACTGTTTTCCTAAAAACTTTCTTAATGTAACCCTATACTGTGACATTCTATACAACTTTAATCTAATTTAATTAGCTGAAGCAAATCGAGAATTCGAAATCTACTTTTATATTAAATTCGACTTAATTGTTGGCTCATTTAGAAGTTTAATTGTTAAAATTTTCCAAAGCGTCTTGATCCGAGAGAGAGTAAATCGCTGAAAGTAATTAGAGAACTTTTCCTAATTGTTCAACTTTGTGTTGGCGTTTAAATTTACTTCACTTAAAACACGCTACACTTTAAAATACTCAGCGAGTTGGTGAAAATAGTTATTTTAAAAACAAAATTTAATATAAAAACAAATATAAAAATGCGAACTTGGATTAATCCAGGTTATAATACTTACTGCATTATTTAGAGATTGTCATTGCTTGTCTACTAATCTTCCAGGTGACATATGTTTCCTTATTAAAGTAGGCCACCATTACTGCTAACTTATGAAAGGCATTAAGGAAGTTTAATATTGGCTTGGGAAACGAGAGAAAGCATTTAGAAGTTATTACTTAGGGTTAAGTGTGAAGGTTTCATTTGCATGTAAAAAGGTTGGTCTAAACTTTAAGAAAATATCATGTTGCATTGTTATTTCTTTAATTATAAGTTCATACTATTGAAATTGGGGTAAAATAATTTGACCATTAATAAATATTTGTATGGACAAATTTACAGACGTTTTTAAAATTTAATTTTAATAAATAAATTCGTTAGTTTCTTTATGTTGTTATGCTGAAATAATGTATAAAGGATTGTACTAGTATGATGAATGTCATAGGTCAGAGCGAAACTTTTATTTTAAAAATTAATTACAATTTGAAATATCTTTTCAAAATAATTTATTTTGAAATCATAACTAACATAATAATAATGTGGCGTAAAAACAAATTCACTTAAGTACTCACTCAGTTCAGTTCAAGCAAAAAAGACTCACTAAATAATTTATAAAAATGTGTAAACCAACTGCAGCAAAACAAGAATAAAAGGTGTTTCGGTTAATTTTATGTTGAGTTTTCGCTCGTATCTACACGTAATAATCAAATACTGTAATCAACCATGGTTTAAATTAGTTTCACGTTGTTCTAGAGGACTGGTGACTAGGAGCCCAATAAAAAAAGTGTAGTGTGACGAGTCCGTCTCTTGTGGTCCGGCTCCAAATGTTCGGCCGCCTTAGAGATATCGTCTTCCTGTAGCGCGGGCTCAGTGGTTCTCAAAGTTGTTGCACGGGCACCTTGTGGTGCCGTAAGTACACGACATGGGTGTCGCGAAATTTGTAATCCTTATTTGTCCTGCTAGGCGTCAATTTTGAGAAAAATGTTTGGTGTTGAAGCAGAAGAGGAAACAAGGAAGATTCCTTTGTCAAATGACACCACGATAAGCAGACGCATTCGTAATCTATGATCTACAATAAGTAGAATAATACAACCGTAATTATTTAGTTTGCAGTTGGGTGAGTCAACTGATATCAGTGGTAAAGCACGATTACTTGTTTCCACTCGATTTATTGAAGATGATAACATTTTGGAAGAATTTTTATGCTGCAAGGAATTTGAAACTACG